>JAYXIM010027611.1:0-86120 GCA_037575425.1 Anastrepha fraterculus
TATCCTGTATATTTGGTGGGATATGACCGGTATTGTTTATTATGAACTTCTGGAACCAAACCAGGCGATAACTGCTGATTATTATTCCCATCAGCTATCAAACCTGAATGAGACACTTAACAAAAATCGACCGTCTTTAGTGAATAGACGCGAAGTTTTGTTTCACCACGAGAACGCAAGACCTCATGCCGCAAGGCAAACATTAGACAAGCTGAACGAGCTCGGATGGGAGCTAATGCCGTATACACCATTCTCTCCAGATATTGCACCTTGTGATTATCACCTTTTCCGTGGACTTCAATCCCATATGAGTAACAACACTTCTCCTCAAAAGAAGCTATAAAAAGGGATATCGTAGCGTATTTTGGTTCCAAGAACAAAACATTTTTTGAGCAGGGAAGTAAAAATTTGCCTAAACGCTGGGAAGACATTGTAAATAATGAAGGAAAATATATTATTGATTAATGAATACTTTAAACATATTTTTTATTAATTTTAAAACCATCTTAAAAAAACGCATGAACTTATGGACTGACCTGATAGATGAGGACGTCGTTTTTTGCGATTTCTCCCAGTTCATTTCGAAAAGACCATATTCTTGGCTGGAGCATTATTGTCTCTTCGCTCAACGTGACCTAGCCAGTGCAGCCGCTGAATTTGAATGCGCTTTACTACATCGATGTCGGCGTACAGCTCGTGGTTCCATCTTATTTGGTATGCATTATTCACTTAAATCGGAGCCTAGATCTTGCGAAGAATTTTTCTCTCGAAAGCTCCGAATAACCGTCCCTCCGTGTTCGTCAATGTCCAGGACTCGGCGCCATATAAGACCGGGAGGATGAGTGATTGATAGAGCATTTTTCGTTCATCGAGAGAGGGATCTGCTTATCAATTGCCTACACGGCTCAAAGTAGCACCTGCTGGTAAGAGTTATTATTCGCTGGATCTCTTGGCTGACGTTGTTGTTGGTGTCAATGCTGGATTCTAGGTAGATAAAGTACTTGACTACGCCGAGCTCATAATTATCAGTCGCAACCTGCTGTCCAATACGCGTAGCCTTTTTGGTTTTTGACACAAGGTACAATGTCTTGTTCCCGTTTACAGCAAAATTCACTCGACGAAATAATTTTCCAAGCCTGGAGAAAGTTGCACTGACTGCCCGCTGACTAATGCCAACAATGTCAATATCATCAGCGTAAGCGAGCAGCATGATACTTTTATAAATAGTGCGAAGATATTAAAGTTGGTGGCTCAAGTAATTTTCTCCATCATCAAATCAAAAAAATCGCACGATAAGGGATCGTCTTGTTTGAAACCGCGCTTCGTTTCAAATGGCTGCGAAAGATTTTTTACCAATTCTTCCTGCGCTGGTATATGGATGAGTTTTGCGGGAATGCCAATTTCAGACATGGCAATATACAGGTGATATCTTATCGTACTGTCGAATTCAGCTTTGTAATCGACGAAAAAGTGATGTGTGTCGATCTGCTTCTCTTAGGTTTTCTCCAGGATTTGGCATAATGTTAAAATCGATGGCAGATTTACCAGACCTGAAACCATTCTGATAAAGGTAAATAGTTTGTTGACGAGAGGTTTCAGCCTTTCTCAAAGTACGTTTGATAGGACCTTGTATACGATACGGAGAAAGCTTATGTCATGGTAGTTGGCGCAGTTCGTTGGGTCACCTTTCTTGTGGAGTATTTGCATGTTTTTTGTTAGCTCATCACCTCCGTTCCTTTAAGGATTCTGCCGGCAGGCCGTCCGCACCCGCAGCTTTGTTGTTCTTAAGCCGGACAATAGCTCTCAAGACCTCGCTTTAGTGGGGTTGGCGTGGTAGAACGTCGACACTGTCATCAAAAACTGCATTAATCGGACCATCTTCACTATTCGTGAGGGTATTCACGTCATCACCATTTAGTATGCTCTATATGTTACATCCGTTACTTGGTTTTAGCACTCTCCACACTCGCACTTTTTCTCCTCATGCTTCTTGCGCTTGAGCAGCCGCTTCTCCTATCTCCTCTCTATACCACTCCTTAGCAGCTCGTATAACAACTGAGTGCAGGAAAGATCTGTATGCCTCGTCTTTCGCTGCGGTAGCGTCGCAACACCCCTGGTCGTACAACTGGTTCCTTCGATGATGCTGGTAGCCAAGCACCGCTTCGGCAGCAGTCCGTATAGAGCGGAAGATGTGGTTTATGAAAGCAGAAGTGAGAAGTTTTCTTAGTACTGTGCGCTGCACGTTTTTTGTTACACACAAATGCATGCGCACCTTAGGTAATAATCCGAGAGAGATGCTTGAACCTGGTGGTACTAACTACCATATTTCTCCCTGCGGCGAAATCGATTAGTCTCATTTCGTTAGCGGAGGATTTTTCTTGCAGACTGAATTTTCCGATCGATGGGCTAAAACTGCTTTCTCTTCCCACCTCAGAATTTAACTCACCTAGGACGATTTTTACATCGCGGTAGGCGCATCGCCCATATGTTTATTCGAAGACTGCATAAAAGGCGTCCTTAACCTTTACCGTAAGGCTTATGTTAAAAAACGTTGCTTTAACGCCTTTAAATGCAAATGACCAACCGTTTATTCACCGGAGTGAACCGGGCGACTAAATTTCGAAGACTCTGGCCAACTGCGAAGCCAACACCAAATGGTACCTATCCACATGGCCGCTATAGTAGACGCCACAAGGTGCTCCTTTGGAGCAGCCCAGCCTCATCTATCGCATCTCCTGAAGTGCGATGTCAGCCTTGTATTTCGGAAAGGCGTAGGTAGGTAGGTGGAATGGTTGAAGTGCGAGTCTGACACTCCTCAAGTAGCACTGAAGCGCCGTTTTGATACCATTATGAGACCTCCAACAGGCAGATATCTACAGTCAGCCAAAGCTGTTGATATAATGGAGAAGATTAATGGGATTAAAGTTGACGCACTGGCCCAGGTTGTCGAAGAAAGAAGCACCCAGTGACCTTAATCGTCTAACTGCCAAATCCGGACATTTATAAGGAAAGTGCTCAACAGTCTCCTTCTCTGAATGGCTGCCACAGCTTCTGCAATGGGGATTAAATGGTAACCCTAGCTTTTCCGCGTGTGTGCCGATCGTCCAGTGACCGGTAAGCACAGCCACGAGTGTGGAAATTGAATGGCAAGGAGTCCAAAGGACTTTCTGAGTCCTCCGTATATTGTACTGGGGCCAAAGGGTTTTCGAAATAGAACATGAAGAAATGGAGCTCCATTTTTTCTGCACTTTATCAACTGTCAGGGGGATGCCGATGCCCAGGTAGGAAGTCTCAAAGGCGTCATTCTTCGATATATTGGGTAGTTGAAAAAGTCTTTTCGTATTTTGTCATCTATCTCCAGTGCTACCAATCACATTGTGTCATATCATATGGTGTTAGGTGGTGACATTTTAAGCTTCATTTAACCAAAAAAAATTAAATTCGGAGAAGTTGAAAAAAAGTTATAGCTGTTAAAAAATGAGTGAAAATAATGAAGAAATTCGGTATGTTTTGAAATTTTTTTATAAAAAAGGGAAGAATGCCACGCAAGCCACCAATGAAATTTGTGAAGTTTACAGAGACAATGCTGTATCAGTTCGAGAAACACAACAATGGCTCGATCGCTTCCGTTCTGGAAATTTCAATGTGAAAGATGCACCTCGCTCCAGTCGACCTATCATTGAAAAAGTCGATGAAATTATGGAAAAGATTGACCAGGACCGTCACATAAGCTGCCATCACATCGCCAAGGCACTAAACATTCCTCATCGAACGGTTTTGAACCATTTAAGTTCTCGATTCGATTGATTCTACACTTTACTGTCAACAACTGATGAGATTGAAGCAAGCAATCGAAAAAAAACGGTCAGAACTGATCAGCAGAAAGGGCGTCGTCTTCCATCAGGACAACGCTAGGCCACACACATCTTTGATGACTCCGCAAAAACTGGGAGAGCTTGGCTGGGAAGTTTTGATGCATCCACCATATAGGCCTGACCTGGCACCATCGGACTACCATTTGTTTCGGTCAATGAGGAACTCCCTTAATGGAGTAAAGTTGGCTTCAAGAGAAGCCTGTGAAAATTACCTGTCGCAATTTTTCGCCGAGAAACCACAAAAGTTTTACACTGATGGAATAATGTCTCTAGAAGAAAAATAGCAAAAGGTGGTCGACCAAAATGGTACATATTTGGTTTAATAAAGTTCATTATAAATATAAAAAAAATTAGTTGAAGTTTGATTAAAAATACGAAAAGACTTTTTCGACTACCCAATATTATTTTGAGTAATGGAAATCTTTATTTCGACCTTAACCTTTTTGGTTGACGTACGACGCCATTTTCAATTATTATAAATCTTCCGAATGGGTGATTAATTTTGCGCCACCTTCATATGATTATGCCTATCTCGATTCTGTTATGTGATCAAAATTTTAATACCCTTGACCACAAGCGCGTGAGTAGAAAAATGTGAAAGTAGGAAATAAGTATGAAAAAAATCATGCTTTTATATTTCAGTCAATTCAAAACTTTTTATCTCTCTCAAAAAAAAAACAAAAATAAATAGATGAAAAAAATTTAATATCCTTGCTACTTTTAAATAAATATAATAAAATTATTTTCATGTACCCCAATTAAATTTCATGATGTGCTACCTTTTGACTTCGTCCTTATCGTGTCGACGCCGGCAACGAAGGTTGCGCCTATTTCCTCACACTGTATAAAAAAATTATTGCTTAGTATGAAAAAAATATAGTAGCATGCAAGTGCGCGTACGCTCTCAACAAAGGAAAAACTTTTGCGAATCACCTTTCGAACTTTCTGTTATCAATTATTCATAATAACAAATCCATCTTTTGTTATCACAAGTCGATTATATGAACACCACTCACCTGATGCAATAAAACTGCAAACAAACCTGCACAAAAAATCGCCATTTCAAATGTATTCCAACTATTTTACCAATACACAGGCACACAAGCATATGTAAATTGCTTTCATATTCATACATCCAAATTGAGAAAACATGGAAAAACTTTTTACCAAAATATTAACACATGTTGCATTCCCAAACAGGTGGAGAGAAGAAAAGTGAAAGAAAAAATGATAATAGTATGAAATCCATCCTTAGAGGCGGTGAGATATAAAATGCTTAAGTAAATGGATAGGCGTTTTTTTTTTGGGAATAATGTGTGAGTGTTAATTTGTTACAAACACATACTTAAGTGGGATAGCAGAAGAATGCTTGTGTGTGTGCGCGCGTACACCGGGTCAGCAGAAGTTGCCGAGCTACTCTGCATAACAAATAAGAGATGAGAAAAAGTGAAAAGTTTTTCACTTGCACGAATAAACTTTTGGCACCTCAGCAGGCAGCTTACCGACCAGCACACCCAGCCACACATACGCACGCCACACAGCTTGACCATTCGGGCAGCACAGAAATATTGACAGCCGACAGGGGACAACAACCCACTTGCCCACTTGGGAACTCAAACAGGTGTGCAAATGCGAAGAAATTAACTAAAAATCTAAGCTAAAAGTAATCAAGAGTAGCAGAAAGGTGAATGGCGCATTCGAGAGAATTTGATGCTAATGATGATGACGTTGCCAACAAAATTAACACCACAACACCACCACCACCACCACACCACAACACCTCCACCACCTCCAGCACCATCAACAACAGCAGCAGCTGCAGCAGTGGCATTCTCATCAGCAACTTTATCTGAGTAGCAGCAATTTTGCGTTTTACTGCTTTTATTAGTTGAATTATTTGCTTAGCATACATTACGGCGCACACGCTAGGGTATTCACAAAATGGCAGAGAGAAGAATTAAAAAGACAAGGAGGCGGCACAGCAATTCTAATGGGATATTAATAAAATACTATTTGGTAATTTACTTAAATAGTCACTGTTGCTTTTGGGCTAATGAAATGCAGTTATGTCATGATATAAGTTATAGCAATGGAAAAGACTCGCAAAAGTAGGCAAGGAAGGGTGTGCTAAGACTTGTTTGTAATGATTGTGTATTCTCGAAATAGAGTAATACATTTGGTGCAATGAAAGTGCCCCGGCGTTGCTGCCAAACTTTTGTCGTATTTACTGCATTGTTGATTTTGTTGCATACTTTTATGCGCATTTCATATGATAATGCCTCGCTGTTGTCTTAGGCAACTCAGCGCGCCTACTGCTGCATACAGTTGCTGTCCAATAAATTAGGGATGGCAAGAGTTTGTAATGCAATTCAATAGCTCGGGTATGTCTTTAGGCGCCAGCGCGAAAGTAGAAGATTTGCATAGCAGATTTTGCAACTAAACCTATGTGAACAAGATAAAATAATACTAAATGTTGTTTGTCACAGGAACAGAAGTGTTCGGAGACTTAAAAGAATTTAGTCTCAGAATATCTCATGTCAAACTCCCAATATGTGGTACAAAGCATCCTCAGACTTCTGAGGAGATGAAGACCGAGAAGACCTTGCAAGCCTCATTGCTAACACTCAAATTTTCTTTAATTTTCTGAAAGATGTTAATCAAGATTCATGCTCCGATCCTGGCTTAAGTTAAGGCACCTCATCTCCGTTGCGTGGAGCATCTCCAGTCGGCATTTCATAGCAGACAGATCCGGACATTTCGGTGAGGGAGATGGTTCAAACCTAACAAAATAAGGTGAGTTGTAAAGCAGTGAAGGAGAGTTGTTGGCGGAAATGGCAGAGTCGATGGAGTAATTCACCGAACGAACGTTGCTTTATCGTCTATAAAAGGCTGGCTGGATAGACAGAATGGGGATGTAGGTTTCCACCTCAGCCAAACATTGACAGGACACAGACAGGAGAAGTTTTGCCTACATAAATTCGGTGATGAGGATGACCCATTCTGCATCTTTTGTGCAAAGGACGTTATTGAAGTCGCAGAACATTGGTTTTTGTCTGCCCGCAGTTTCAAACCGAGAGCGTTGACTTGAGAAAAAAGTTAGGGGAACCATTAAGCTTAACAACCTGGTTGGTACTCTGCTTGAGTGAAAAGAAAACTGGTCCGCTGCTTGCAATTTAGCAAATAAAATCATCACAAAGCTGCTTTGCGTTGATCATCTCCGAAATTTTTCATACACTGGGCAATAGGTCGCTACCCCACCGCAATGCAATATCTAAAGGTAGTTCCACAGGCAAAGGAAAACAAAGCAGGGGTGGGGTTTTAGTGCGGTGAGCCGAAAAGCAAGTCTCACACTTTGGCTTTCAATGTTTTGTGACACCTCTATAACAAGAATAAGAAGAAAAACGACCCATCGGATTCGTGTTAGAATGCGATCGATTAAGACTAGCAAGGTAGCCTATAAATAATCTTAAGTCATCCGCACTCCGCCTGTTTACGTAACTCTTACTAAAGTGGTATCCAAACAGTTTGGTTTACCAACTAATGTGAACCACCACTTCACCGACACTCGATAAACTATTCATTAATTTGTCTATTTCACATAGGTGAGCTAAATGAAACGGTTAAAGTCAAAGGAGAGCAGCTATTAATCTCCTTCTTCCGACTCTTAATCGAGCTGCCTTTTTTAATCAGACAGTGGTCAAGTACCCAACTCTGCATTACTTTTGTTTTTCTTGGCACAAGTTTTACCATATAGATGAAATACTTCCATCCTAAATTGATTGCATTCAGTCCGCACACAATGTTTCAAAGCTTTCTGTTCAGTGTAATGAGCTTCGAAGGCACAGCTTGGCTGCTCTTAACTTTAAAGGTGTCATTGCATTCCTCTACTATCTGGTTACGAAAACCAGATTAGGTAACGATTGGATAGGCGCTCGGTTGAAAAGATGAAGAAGCATGCGTCTTTCAAAACTTTGACAAGGTTTAAGCCGGCGCCGAATCACTCGTCCATTTTTGGTTCTTCTGTGTGTCATATGTACAGGGTGGGCCAAATATGACCTACTAATGTTAAACACCAATAACTTTTGCAATAATCATTTATTTTGGTTAATTATGTTTATACATTGAATATATTCTATGGGGATTATGTATGAAATATTACATCTGACAAATGTCCACCATTTTTCTCGATACAAAGATTGGCTCTTTTTAACGCGTTTTCTATTACACCACATAATGCCTCTGGTCGAAGGCTCAATATTTCGTCTCGAATATTTTGCTTCAGATGTCTAAAAGTCTCTGGTTTATTAAGATACACTTTGTCTTTTAAATATCCCCATAAAAAGAAGTCGGGCGCAGTCAAATCTGGCGAACGAGGTGGCCAAGGGAAATCTGAATTTTTGGAAATCAGACGTTCGCAAAAATTTCACACAGCAGGTCCATAGTTTGCCTAGCAGTATGCTCAGTTGCTTCATCTTGTTGAAACTACAAATTAGGTTATTGCTCCGCCATTGGCCGCAAAAAGTGTCGTTCTGGAAATGCCCAATTGGCTGGAAGGACGGCGAGTTGAGACAGATGGATCATCTGCAACCACCGGTCGCACTGTTTCCACGTTGTCTTCAGTGCGAATATTTCGATGGGCAGCTCGTCCAGGACGGTCGGCCACTGAACCCAGTTCCTCAAAACGGCCGACCAAACTCCTTATCATGAAGGCTTCGGGAGCTGATCTGGAATTAAAATGTTGCTGGTATTTACGCTGCGTTAAAAAAATTGATCGTTGACAAGAATAGAAAAACTCGATCATTTTAAGGTTGTACTGTAGGGTTCCATAATAAATTTCCAACAATTCAATTATAACCTACAAAAAGAGAAAATAAATATGTCAAAAAATAAAAACGTTATTTGTGCTTAATATTAATAAGTCTTATTTGGCCATTTGTGCATATCTAGGAACAAAAGCTTCAACTAATCTTCTCAAATCTTCTCTCGAAGATTCAGGAATTTGTAGTTAAAGTAGTAGTAGAATTTCTAGTAAAGGATTTTTGGTAAATCGGAAATCGAGCTACTCTCCAAAACAAGGACTATCCACAGAAGATGTCATATTTTTTTGAAGAGATCATATTGCCATAAGCGGCAGACAACCTTTCAGTGTACTGCCTATCTTATTCGGTAAGTGAGAAGATCATCGAAGGGAATAGCATTCACCGCCACTATTATATCGATATTACTAAAGTTGTTAAGGACAAAATACTTCTCATATTTTGAAACGTGCATTTTAATTTTGTTGCATAAATGAAGGGAGCTACAGTTTTAAGTCGACTCCGAACGCCAAAAGGTTTTAATGTGGAGCTTTTTTATGACAGAAATACACTCAGAGGTTTGCCATTGCCTGCCGAAGGGCGACCGCTATTAGAAAAAAATGTTTCTATTACTTGATATTCATACACGGAACCTACGACCCTAGGTACTCCCGAATGGTAGTCACGGACCAACCCATGCGAGAACTTACATTCTATAATTCGTGATCAATTCTTTTAATTCTATTGGCAGTTGGAGCTAAAATGTATAATATTTTCTCGGCATTCACAAATTGTGTAACAGATGCTGTATTAGCAGTTTAAGTTTTTCCTTTTTTAATTTTTTGTTTTGTTCTTTATGTTTGGCTTAGGAATAGTCTATTCTTATTTCTCGCATGCTACTTGGGAGCTTTTTGACAAACATTCAAAACTTTTGCTTTGCAAATTTGTGCAAATCTGTTAACTATTTAATCAAGCAGAAAGTTTTTCGAAAAGAAAGAATACTTTGTTTTGTTTCTCAATTTTATTTTTATTTTTATTTATTTATGTATGTATATTTTTTAACTTTTTCTGCTTTTGTATCACTCGAGACGATTTTCGTTTTGCTATTTGACAACGAGGAAAAGTCAAATACAAAAGTGAAGTCGAGTTTTTTTGTTTTATTTGCATTTGCTTTTAATCTACGAGGGTTGGCTGATAGTAGTACGATCTAAAATACTTGGGAATGACTGATAATATCTGGATTGATCACAGGAATCACTTTAGAATTAATAAGACCCTTTTTTATGTTTGTAGTTAATTAAAAACTGTCCTTGGATAGGCAAAAATAGCCTGTCACTGACATTGGAAATTCTCGTAGCACAGCTTCTAATTAGGTTTTTTGTTGAAAAACGAACTACATCAAACCAAATATCAACAGTTCTTAAAGAATCTGCACCTTCATACTCAATATTCTTCAGCTATTTTAACAATGAAGAAAGGTCTGGGAAAACAATGCACGACCGGGTCGCTCAGTGACGAAGAAATAGTTGTACTATAAAGCCGAGAAATTAGGACTGGCCGCTCAAACAAGAAAATTATAATACAGAAGAACTGCAAATGAATTGAAGAAAATTTACAATAACAATTGCAACTAAAAAAAAATTGTTACGCGTTGTGTATCAGAAATGTGGAGGTCAAACAACGACGAATTGGAAGTTGTAGCAAGGTTTTGGAATTTTTTCAAAGCGATTTGGAGAAAGTTTTCAACCGATTATAACACTTGATGAAGCCCGGGCTCGTCAGTACCTACATATGATCTGGAGTCCAAAAAAAAAAATACATCCTGGAAAGTAAGAGGGGGTTAACAAGGTCATTACAAACTTTCAAAAACACATTTACTTTGAGGTGATTCTTTCGCGAACAACTTTTGTTGGGTTCAACTTGTCTTCGAATAAACATACGGGTGATTGCTTCCTGCTCATTTGCATTCATCTCAGATTTTTCACCGATTATGATGTCATGTTATGTGCTTTGAATGACCGCGGCTTTATTTCTTCAACATTTCTTTACACCAATCAACACGACGAGCCTTTTTGGGAGATTAAAAACAATTGTCAAATTATGCGGTATCCAGCGAGAACAAATCTTCGGTAATATTAAATTTATGCTGGTCCTACTAATACCCAAGGGTGTTTCTATCTGGTGATATATCACAGAAAGATCTTGCGTTATTAATTCACGCACCGCGTTGGAACTATTTAGTTGTACCAGCGTTTGACAGTGCCTAGGTGTGGTGCTTCAACGCCAACTATTGAAGTAAGTAAAGGCCCTCGCCTCATTCGAAATGGTGTTTTTTGGGTGTTTCTTTAAAGGCGTGCAACACAGAAAAGAAAACAGATTTTTATATTTGCTTTCAGTATTTTATTTTTTCATCCATTGTTAAAAATAAAATTTTTTTCGGTCATACGAGGTTGGTTCAAAAAGTTGTCGGGCTTCGAAAAATGGTCTTACGTCCATTACTCACAGGTGCCTGAAATCAAAACAACAAAAAGGTTCTTGTTCAGTATGAATGTCGAACTACGATCTACGAGCTACGAAAAATAAAAGACGGCGGACGTTCAATGACCCGTTCAAAACCCATTTCTTGACCCTTTTTTAATTTAAATGTAGGAATAAAATACTAAATTTGTTTTCAAATGATCGTAGTTCACACGATAACGACATCAATTTTATGTCATTTAAATTTTATTTCATCAAAATCGGTTTAGTAGTACTGGCTATATAGGTGTCCATAGTCCATGTGAAAACCAGTTTTTGAAGGCTGACAATTTTTTGAACGAACCTTGTATGGCCAATAAAAAATTTTTATTTTTTAACCATAGATGGAAAAATAAAATACTGAAATCAAAAATAAGAAACTCTTTTTCGTTTCCGTTTCACACGCTTTTAATGAAACACCCAACACACAGCATTTCAAAAGAGGCTAGGGCCTTAAGGGGGGTGCCTGCGTTAGAGGCTTAAAAAAATAGATTTTTTTTCGCATAAATGTCTTCCCAAACTATCCAAGAATATATCCTCAAAACTTCAGAAGCAAATTTGAAATATTTTCGGAGTTACAGAAGAAATTGTGAGCAAGCGTCGAGCAGGTATACGAGCGTCCGGGTCGCTCGAAGTGCGATTTTTTCCTAATTGGCGGGAAAGATAGGGAAACATTTAAACATCCTATCGAAACGAGATAACATTGATTGTATTCGAAATTAAATTCTCTTCTAGTTGAACCTAAAAAACCTTAAGAAAGTTATGATTAACCCACTTTTTAAACAATCTAAAGTGAATTTGTTTTTCCAAAAAAATATATATTTTTTTTAATTAGCGAAAAATTGTTATATTTCTCACTTTTTGTTTAATTTTCTTAGTTAAACTAGAAGCTATACTATACCAAAATAAAAACTTTTTGGGTTTTTGGTTTCAGACGAAAATTGCGACCTGCATCTTTCTCGCCGCACGACACATGCACACTCGAGGCGCCTCGACAAAATGCTTGTACAAGGCATAATATGGCATATATTTTAATGAAAAAAATTGAGAAGACTGTTAAAATATATAACAACTTCCCAAAAAAATCCACGAAGAAATCAATTTTTTGAAGCCTCTAAAGCAGGCTTCCACCTTAATCAATACACTACTGCCTCCGTAATCCTGTATCGTAAATCGTAATAAATCATAGCACGAAAATTCTCACGAATTAATTTCATCTTTTGGGCGATATATGTCTTTCAACTCACTCAAAAAGAACAAAAGAAGCTCGTAAATGAAAGTGTCATATCTAAGTTTATACTAAAAATACCAACCTTGGCGATAAAAATATCGAATTACACCTCATCCCCCGTAGTGTTGCAAAGGCGCAAAACCAGAAAGGCGGCCCACGTATTCATGACATGAAAAATGATATTGAAAAATAAATAAATTCTCCATTACACTCACTTAGTACCTAGAAGCGTAAACTTAACAGCCGCCCCTTGTATCTATTCTTCTAGAAGTTTCACCCTCTTTACCCCGCATTTGTTGCCAAAAACAACTGAAATTGCAATTTTGTCCGTAAATATAGTTTTGCTATTTCACATGAAATTTTATTAATGCAAATATGACACAGAAACCTTCATAAAGTATTTCTTTATTTTTTTTTATTTTTAAAGTAGAAGAGCTATGCATGTAAACATTTATGTGCCTCGAAATTATTTGCCAAATTTTATTAAAGCTTATTATTTAGAGGCCTACTGGCTTTTACGAGGCAATTTATGCGCCAATTTTACCATTTTCAAACCGACGACGCCGCTAACCAGCATCGCACATTCTTTTCTTCATTTAAATGTCCCTATACAAGTAATTTCCTCTTGCGAAGATTCACACACACTAGCGCTTTTTCCCAGCACTTCATCTTATATGTATTATATAAATATATACATATTTGTGTGCATTTCCTTGTGACCCTCAGAGCGACATAATCACAGCTAAATCACCTGCAAATTTCATTTCACAGCCGGATAAACACACACCCAGGCGCTTTAACGTCCTCGTATATTCACCTTTTCCCCCTATTCCCTTGCCACATAGCAGCTTCACCTGCCCACTGTTTAGCCACAGCACACTTGAACGCGTCAAGTTATTACGCTGCCTGCCGCTCCACACCTTTGCTTGCTGCCCCTGTTCGGTTGCAATATTCTTCTGTCACTGAAAACATTGTCATATTCTCCACTTCTTTCATTTCAATCTCAGTCGAGTCGCATATCTTTCGCTCAAATACTCGTCCACGGCTTACTTGTTGTGCTGCCTATGACCCATACCTACATGCATTCCGTCGCCCATGAATATGTATAAGTATTTATTTTCACTGCTCAGTCACCTTTTCGCCTTATAGTTGCTTGTGTGAGATTGTCAACCCTCATTACAATGGATGAGTAGGGTTGCATAAATGAATGAATGCCTAAATGAATTTGTTTCTTAGCACATAAAATTCATATTAAAGTAATAGCATTCATAAAGAATGGAGGCAAATATGAAAAATCTTATGCCACATAGGTGAGTTTAAATATTTATATTTCATATTACACCGAATATGTTTAGCTTTATCACTTTTTCATTTAGGAGAGAAGAAACCGAATTTTGTAGAACGATATTCATTTCTAAAATTATTTATTTTTAGAAGTATTTAGTGACTTCATACAACTCAAAAAGGCAGCGCTATCGAACCAACTAAGCACAAATTTAATTTCTTCTTCTTCTTAATTGACACACTAACTGCTTAAGCAATTTTGCCCAAGTTTAACAAAGCGCACCAATCGTTTCCTTTTCATACTAACTGACGCCAGTTGGGCACATAAAGTGAATCCAAGTCCTTTCCCACTGTCCCTATTTCGCAAGATGGTGCGAGGAGTTAACCCTGGCGTGCGGCATAGAACCAAATATGTCTGATTTAATAACCGTCATGTGCAGTTCAAAACACTGTTTGAATGCGGTGTGAAAGTTTGCTAAGCTGGTGATGCGGACGCAAACCGACACCTGAAGTTAAGATAACAAATCGCGAAAGTACGATAGCACAGTGGAAAAATAGATGGGATCACTCTTCCAAAGACCGATGGGCAGATAAGTGGATCTCCAAACTAGATGAACGGATAAGCAGAAAGCACGGCGAAACAGATTACTATCTAATTCTCGAATTCTCAGCGGATATGGTGGCTCTCTTGCATACCTCCATCATTTTAATCCAGCAGATAATTCGACTTGCTCTGAGTGCCTCAGCGAAGATAAGAGTGCAAAACACGTGATTTTTCACTGCGCCAGGTTTTATGAAGAGCACTTCGAGCTCGCAAATGTCCTCGGCGTCGTCCGCACACCAGTTAACCTGGTAACGCGAATGCTGAACTCGAAAGAAAAACCGGTAGCAGTAAAAAAGTTTGCAGCATGGATAGTAATCAAACTCCGAAACTTAACGAACACTCAACAAATGTATCATCCAAAGAAGCCATTTTGAAACACATCTCCGTTGGGAGTGACTGTATTCACGAATAGACGACAAGCACGAATGCGTGATATAAAGCCTCAAGACGAATCCCAACAGACGACAAGTCGATATCGATTTCGATCGCACATTGGCTACAAAGCAATTGGTCGATAGCGTATAACCCCAAGAGGTTGTTAGGAGCGGAAGCTGGACGCAGATACCTGGTGTGTCCAAAAGGCATAAACCCGGCTCCACATTGTTGAAATGCTTTTAGCAATCCCATGGTGGAGTCAGCCGAGAGGGGAGGAATGTTATAGGGTTAATGAGAGCATGCCCCACATACCACTGGTGTGACGGCACCTTTGATGATGTTTCTGAAATTTTCGATTTTAACCGCCTTTGAACAAAACAACCAAAAAAAATTACCTGTTCCTTTTAATCCCACCTACAGTGGACGCAATTGGAGACTTTCTTTACATATCCCAGGCAGAGAATAGGAATATGCCTCACATATCATTGGTACGATAGTACCAATTCAAATATCTCTGACATTTTCATCTTCCTCAAGAAGAGGGAGCCTTGAAATAGAGGTGACGACCAACAGTGGCTAATTTACGTTCGTATAAGCTACTGACGTGTGATATTTACACCCGCAATATCGGTCGGTGTAGCGAAAAAGTGAGAGCCCATATATCTATAAAAGTGCAGAGATGATTCCACCTCGTGCTCTAGACAGCTTCTGCAGAAAGGACTTAAAGGAATCCCAACCCTCATCGCATGGGCATCTCATGGGTAATGTCCGGTAAGGATACTCACAAAATTCGAGAGTTGCGGCATTGTTAGCCTTAGAAGTTCCTTCGAGCGTCTTTGATCTGCCTTCTGGTCGCGACTTTGCACGTTTGCGCACTAGCCCAGCGCTCGCTGAGCTGACGCGAGGCGCATCTTTCCAGATGCAGACCATAAGTTCTCAAGGGAAACCCACTCCACTCATTTTGCAATTAAAGCGTCTCCAGGGTTTCCTGTCTCGCCAGCTCATCAACCAAGCAGTCCCCCTTTATGCCGCTTTGACCGGGAACCGAAATGCGCCTAGTATCGAAGTATTTAGATGCAATCGAGAGAAAAGTCAGGCATTTCCCCGACTAATTTAAAACGCAGAAGCAGCGAGCCAAAGGCCCTAATCGCCGCTTGGCTCTCGGAGTAGATATTAACATCCTTTGCAGTATTTACCGCAGTGAGCAACCAATCCACTGCTTCCTTAATTGCGGCTACCTCCGCTTGGAAAACCCTACGGTGGTCCCGAAACCATAAATTTGAACTTGATGAGAAGTTCCTCGCAGAATACTCCCCCACCAACTTTTCCGTCTAATTTAGAGCCATCAGTAAACATGTTTGACATGCCTCCAAGTGTTGTTCACCGCTCACTCGTCCTTTGAGGGAATATGAACGGCAAACGTCCCGTTCGGACCTTGCGTACAATGATCCAGCACCATGCGGACGAAGTCAAAGTTTTTAAGTTTGTTGAGCTAGAGTAGCAAGTGGTTCGAAGCGCTTCACTTATTCTAATGAGGGCTTTGGGTTCTCTGCAGCTTCTTAACTGATATCGTCCTTTGCAGCAAGTTTCACCAGACAAGGACTCCGTACAACAAAATTGGTTTTTTGAGGTTACTGCGCAAGAAAAAGGCTTACTTGTTAGGGCATGAAATCTGACGGTGTACCAATTTTTCCAACTTTTTGTTTACGATTTTGTATACCAAGTCCTAGGAATCTTTGCGCCGTGGCCAAAGAGACTAAGAAAACAATTTTATTTGCTTGCATCTATGGCCCGTTTAAGCCCAATATGACATAGTCACTGAGCGTCATCGTCAATCTCATCTAACGGTAGGCTCAGGAAACCTGCTGTTTCGAAGGGTTGAGTCGAAATGAAGAGAGGGTTGGGTCGAAAGGGAGAGGGGTGTTAGGTGAGTAAGTTTAAGGGGGTTGTAAATAGGTGGTGCGTATCGTGCGAGGTAGCTTCATATGCCGGACATTGTTATCGTTGTTAATGCTGTTTTCTAAATAAACGAAATCTTTTACTACCTCTCCAGCTTCGAATGGATAAAACTAATGGCACGGATGTTAAGGCCGATGATGCTAATATCATCGTAATTTTGATTGTCGCCGTAAAAAATTTATGTGTTTGTTTTATCGTTTAACCTTTATGAACCTTAAATTTTGTGCGGCACTAGAGCTTCCTCTTCTTAATTTATGAAAAACATAAAATTATATTTACAATTTTTCGTGCTGTCTTACAAACTTCACCAAATTTTTAAAACTACAAAAGTCTTCAACTTTTGCGCAAGACTATACAAAAGGTATACTCCGAAGGGATCTAAGTAACCCTTGTGGTCTGGGGTGTAAAATTGTAACGAGGAAACTAACGCCAACTCCACAGCCGTACATCTAGACAATGATGCTATCACCGAAATAGTGGACAGGCTGTTCCCCACGCACCCTATACTGTGTGGGAACCGAGACCCCCAATGTGACGATATGCTCCCCTTTCTTCACCGAGGAAAAGCTTGAAACCGCAGCAAGAAGCCTCAAAAGAAACAAAGCCCAGGCCCATATGGCATCCCAGCTGAAGCACACAAGCTTGTGGCTGAAATCCGACCAGATGTGATGCTCGACGTTTACAATGCATGCATTACTCAAAGCTTCTTCCCTAAGCAGTCCGTCAGCTTGGAGTCCGCTTTGCATGCTAGACAGCACCGGGAAATTGTTTGAGAAACTCATACAGCGTAGACTTGCAGAGTCTGATGAGAGAGCAGGAGGATTATCAGCAAGGTAATACAGTTTCCGATGCGGAAAATCAACCCTTGGCGCAATAGAGGTGGTAGTAAGCAGCGCTCAACGCAGACGCCACTACCCGAACCGCATTACCGTCCTGGCAACGCTTGACGTACGAAACGCCCTTGGACAGACATTATAAAGGCATTACGAGAAAGGTTTCGAATACCTGCTAAGGATTCTCCAGAGCTACCTGAGCGAGCGGAAACTGCTGTAAGGTCAGAAAAAAAATCTATAACGACTGGCGCTGCTCAAGGATCTATTCTCGGCCCGACCTCTGGAATCTGAGCTACGATGAGATATTGACCATAGAAATGCCAGAAGATACATATTTAGTGGGATACGCGGACGATATAGTGGCGGTCATACCAGCTCGGCACTGAGGACGCTAGAAGGAAGCTAAGCCAAGTCGTGATAAGGACGCAAATATGGCTTGAAGACCACGACCTGAAACTCGCCAAACATAAAACCGAAGTCATCCTTATGACACGACGTCGCATGTCACTCGAGATCAGCATGCAAATAGGCGACACGATCTTAGTGACCCAAAAAGTATTAAAATACTTAGGTATTCCACATTGACTGCAGGCTTATTTTCTGGGCCCAGATACGGCATGCGGCTACCAAAGCAGCAAAGGTCACGGGTATGCCAAGTAGATTAATGGCAAACATCGGCCAACACAGAGCAAAAGAAAGCTAATTATGGCGGCCACAAGCTCAATTCTTCTGTACGGCAGCGAAGTACGGGGAATTGTGCTAAAC
The DNA here is from genome assembly GCA_037575425.1 of Anastrepha fraterculus. Taxonomy (NCBI): domain Eukaryota; kingdom Metazoa; phylum Arthropoda; class Insecta; order Diptera; family Tephritidae; genus Anastrepha; species Anastrepha fraterculus. Next base: position 18,240 of record JAYXIM010027611.1, read on the forward strand.
TGCAAAGCCAAGCGCAAAGCACTGGAGGCTGTGCAACGAACAACGGCACTTAGAGTTTCCTTAGCCTGCCACACTGTCCCAGGCGCTGCAATTTTCGTGATCAGCGGTCAGATACCCATCGACCTCATGGTCTGGGAACGAATGGATGCGTGGGACTCCAAGAAGAAACACGTTATCACTAGCTTCCCATAACGGAGACTCCAAACCATGTTGCGGTGGCAAGGCCGACGGGACACTGAACCGAGAGGCAGATGGACGCCGAACCTTGTTCCATCAATTAACAAATGAGTCCAAAGGAACTTCGGAGAAGTGAACTACTTCTTAACTCAGTTCCTCTCGGGACACGGATACTTCCGGAGTTACCTATACCGTATGGGCAAAGTAACCGATTTCAAGTGCATATACTGCGAAGCACCGAGCGATGACGCTGAACACACGTTTTTTAGTTGTGACTGATGGCTAGCAGAAAGAAATGCTCTGAGGGAGCAGATCAGCGACATCGCACCGAGCAACATAATCAGCAAAATGCTAGAATGTGGGGACAGCTGGAACGCGGTAAGGAAATACATCAAGAACGTACTAAGAAAAAAAACAAATTGACCTCAACACAGTGCAACAAAGTGAAGCCGCACAGATAGAGACACAAGAAAACGAGCCTATAGCATGAAAGCTGGTTACAAATATGGTGGACCCAGACGTGGGTGAATAGAATTGGTCCTTTATGGATGCCGTTCTGGGCCCTCTCGAAGTAATATAGAAAGCAGTTCCGGGAAGAGTGTCTCCCCAGAAAGAGAGGAGGGATCGTTTTAGTGGCCGCACCACACAACGCAGTAGATGACGGTCACTGTAAGTGCGAAGGCATTTTGAACCCTACCTCACTCACCAAAAAAACAAAAAAAAAAACAGTATATTTCAAAGAGAATTCACATATTTATAGATCTTTGTAATCAAAAACGCATCCCAACCAGAAATTGACGATAATTTTCATATGAAAACTACTTTTACTGATTACAAAAATTTAAAGAAAAACTACACAGGTTTGAGCTAGTTTTAGGCTTCACGCCCTTTCTACTCTTAAAAGTACTGAATTCCACAAAATTTTCATACCTACTACATTTGCAACACAGCCAGCCGTCACAGATCCTACAACACCCATTCGTCTTTATTAATTCGCTCATTTGTATTCACTTCTTCAACCAGTTGCCGTACTCGTATTTTTTCTCATCTTCTTCTTTTTCGTCCTCTTCCTCTTTGCCCACTTCTTCCTTTTCTCTTCATCTTCCTCCTCTTCTTCTTCATCTGCACCACTCCTATTAACACTTCACCTTTGACCAAACAAAATTTCGCCACTTAGTTCTACTTAGCAAATTTTTAAACTACCATTTTTTCGTTCGTCCTTCATTTTACGCCACTACTGACAATTAGTAGTGGTAAAAAGTAGTTAGTTACCTACTTTTAGTCAGTTTCAGTCTAATTACCACTAAATTTATTTGGGTACTTTTGGAGTGTATTTTTAGTTTCTTTTTTTAATTTTGGGGCCAACTTTTTCTCGGGCCATTTAATTTGGTTTCTGGCAAGTGCTCAAGTGTTGTTAATTTTGTATTTAAAGCACGTGCCGCAGCATTTTACTTTTATCGTTCGTTTTGTCTGTTCTACGCAATTGAGTGCTGGGTGGTAGCAGGAGGATTAGGTGAGTTTGTAGGTTTTTAGTTTAGTCTACTTTAAGGCGATTTGCATTTAAGATGGATTTGAATGTGACATTTGGGTGCGCTCAGTGTTTTAGTAAGAGTGGTGAACTTCTTTTAGTTGTCCATAAAAGTAAATTTAAAATTTAATAGAAAATCAAAAATCAATAACGAAAGTAGTTTGATTTTGTGTCTTTTCTTTCTATTCGAGCAAAAGTTCTTCACAACAGCCAGCACTTTAATTCTTTTTAATACGATTTTACCATTATTTTCGAATTCTCATATGTATGTGTGTCATCATTATTTACAAATCTAGCCGCATAATTTCCCTCACACACACACACACATGCATACACTCAAGCATACTTACACATGCATACACATGCGAGTACACTCAGCCCTCAATAGTCGTATTCATTACTAATTTGCTTTTGGAACTTTTTGATTTGATTTTACAGCACAAATGTGGTTCGCTCTCCCCTCTCCGCCGCCTTTCACGCCCCTTCTTCAAAGTTTTTTCTGCCGCAAGTTCGTTGTCTTTTGTGCTGAGGCGCCGCATTGAATGAATGCCAAACGGTTTTTGAAGTTTTATTTCTGTTTTTTTTTTTTACTTTTTTGTTGTTTCTTTGTTGCTGTCGTTGCTTTTCAATTTCTAAAATCGGCATTTTTTTATTATTGTTAGTCACGAAATGAAAAGTCGCGACGTAATGTCAGTCATTCCGTATATAAATACATATGGAGCGCAAATTGTAGTTGTGCACTCCAAAATTTACAAATGGTTGCAAGTGCATATACGTGAGTGCATTAGGCTGGGTCATTATGCGTAAAAATAAAAAGAATTTAAGCCCACCTGTTTGAAAGTTTATTTAAAGAGTTCCGAAAGGAAATAAAAATTATTCAATCAGCCTAAATTAATTTCTTCTCTTAACTATTATGCCTCGAAACAAAACATAAATTTTAGACCACACTCAAAGCAGTCGCAATCATTTTTTAGCCTAAATTTCATGTATCGAAATGAACAAATTTTTTTTCCAAGGCTCTAAAACCAGCTGAAATTAATCTTTGATTCAATATCCCGTCACGATATAAAAAAAAAATGTACTACCCTAAGGCCTACCAAAATTGTTAACTGTCATTTCTCGAAACAAAAAAAATAAGTTTTGGACTACTCTGAAAGCAGTGAAAATAGTTTTTTAGTTTAAATGTCAGGCAACAAAATGAAAAAAAACTTTTCCACGACCCTGAAAGCAGCAGGGTCATTTCGAAATGAAAAACAAAAAAATCTTATCACTCTAAGTCCAACCAAAATTATTTTTCGTCTCAATATCACGTCTTGAAATGAAAAAAAAAAAACAAAAATAAATATTTAATCACCCTAAAACAGCGAAAAAACATTGTTTGCTTTAACTGTCATGCCTCGAGACAAACCAAAAATATTAAAAATAGCCAAAATGATTTTTTATTATTATTATTACTATTTATAGGAGATATATACAATATAACTCTCACTTAATTAGCACACTGGCTTCTAGCATGATTTTTTAATTTAAAAGCCATATATGGATATGAAAACAAATTTTTGCAGCGATCCTAAAAACAATCGAAATTAGTTTTTTGTTTCAATATCACGTCTCAAAATATGTAATAAATATTTTTTGTCTTAACTGTCATTTTGCGAAACAAAAAACAATTGGACTGCACTGAAAGCCATGCCTCCAAACAAAAAAGTTGACCCCAAGGCACTAAAGTGGTGAAAAAAGCCATTTGTACCTTCGGAGACCAGTTGGAAAGAAAATACTTTGAAGGTCGACGATGTGATGACGCCAGTAGAATATTTCTGCACTTTTTTGAACAGCCAATTTTTGATTTGATCACACAAAATAGATTTGTATGCGGTGCAAGATAACGGGATTGAGCTCAAATGCACTGTTGAAGATATTAAACGCTATATTGGTATTTTGTTGTAGATGGGTGTTTGAAAATTGCCTTCCCTCAAAATGGAATGGTCAAAAAATTTAAATCTTAAAGCTATAACAGATTCAATGCCGCGCGGAATGTTTGAACAAATAAAACAATGTTTACATTTCAACGATAACACTAAACAATCCAAAAGAGGCGATTTACCAGTCTGAAAGAAATTTTGGAAAGCTACCCCAGGAAGAACATCAAAACAAATCATTGCGTTCAAAGGTATACATTTATAAAGGGCATAATGAAAATTTTAGTTTAAATTTTTGTTACAGGTCGATCGTCATTTAAACAATACAACTCTGCTAAGCCCATAAATGGGGTATGAAAATGTTTACGCGTGCTGGAACCTCTGGATTAGTGTACGACTTTACGTTGTATGTTGGTGAAGGTACCTGTCCTGCTTATGGATTGGGGCTATCTTCGGATATAGTTTTATATTTGGCAAAAGGTCTTCCTAAGGACAAACATTTAAAGCTTTATTTCGATAATTGGTTTACGTCAGTAAGCCTTCTGATCTCGTTGAAAGAAATGGGTATATTTGCAACATGAACTGTACGTAAAAACCGCTTAAGCAATTGCCAGCTACTTTCAGATGTAAAAGCGTGGTAGAGGATCTTTCGATATGAAATGTAAAATCAACAATAATAATTTGATAATAAGCCAGTTCAACTTATATCCTCGTGTGAAAGCATTGAACCTGTTGGCAAATGCAAACGTTGGAATCCAAAGGAAAAAGCTTATATTGATGTTGCAAGACCTGCGATTGTTGCTTCTTACAATAACAGTATGAGAAGAGTAGATTTGGCTGACATGCTCATGGAGCTCTACAAGGTCAACCACCGTTCAAAGAAGTGGTGGTAGATAAGAATCTTGTACTAGCGCCTCGGAACATCCGTACAAACGCATGGCTATTGTATAGAATTAAATTTGATAAACCCGAGGCAAAAGCATATTTCTCTGAAGAGGAGAGGCCGACCATCGAATGTTGAAAGATCTGGCTCTATAGTATCCCTGGGCTCCCCATCAAGCAGCGTGTCTTCAAAACAGTCGAAAAAGTACAAGTTCCAACCGAATCCTTCAGTCCCACAGCGTTACGATAAAATGGAACATTGGGTAGTCTTTTAGTGAAAAGGGACGTTGCAGATTGTGCAAGACAGGAACCCCAATGACCAAATGCCTTAAATGCAAAGTTCCCTTTGCTGTAATAACAATAAAAACTGTTTTTTGTCTTATCATACCTAATTTTTTAAAATAAATAAAACTCTTTAAAAGTTGTTAGAAAAAAAAATCGTTTATTTTGTATACCACTATTGCCCAAGGTTGCTCACAAGCAACTTTCGGCAGCGCTCAAACTGTGGGACGTGACGACTCAAAATTTAGGACAATTGCTTCTTAAACAAATACAAAAGGATTAAAATTAAAAAAACAGTTTTCGTTGAAAATAGTTTTTCGGGTTGAAAATAGCCAAAATGAATTTCTGTCATAACTTTAGCATTTGAGGTACAATTTTTAAAAGCCTTTTTAGCTTTAGAATATTTCACACTTCTTGGCCAAGATTTAAAAAATTGTTCAAGCACCTTAAATAAAAACAAAACATCCATTTAGGTAAAAAGAATTGAGTACAAAAATGTATTAGTTGAATTTAACTTTGAAGGCGAAATGTAGGAATTCAAGTCAGACCCCTTATCGTCATATATGGCAAAACAAAAAAAAAAAAACAAATCCAAATGTTATGACAAAAAATTCATTTGGGCTCATACTAAGATGACGTAAATATTTTTTTTTTCATTTGGAATCCGGGAATCTACGACAGAAAATTAATTTCGATATTTTTAGGCTAGTTGAAAATGTTGTTTTTTTAATTTCGAGACATGGCAGCTAAAAAACAAAAATATTTCTGCTGTACAATTTTTTTGTTTTTGTTTTTTATTCGAGACACGACAGTTATGACAAAATCTCATTTTGATCCAAAAAATAGGTGACTTTCACTTCGAAAAACTCTCACATAAGCTTTCAAATAGGGCGTGACTTTTTCGAACTTTTTTTCGACTCACCCTAATAAACATACGCCTGTATGTGTTGCTTGTAAGCGCACGATAGTCTGATAGTCCTCGCGCTTTGCGCTTAGGGGAAAATAGTATAATATTCTAAAACTGTTTGAAATTTTCACATATATATTTAAAATTTGTGTGGTTATTTTTAAATTTAAAAAATTATCGCCAAATCTGCATGCATTTATTCCTACCAATTGTAATAAAATGCAAAAAAAAAATATAACAAAAAATTAATAATCGTTTTTATTATTTTCTATGAAGTAATAAGCCTGTAAGTCAACTTCGCTAAGTTTTTTTGGGTCCTGAAAAGCAAAACAGTTGCTTAGCCACAAAGTCTGATACATCCAACGTAACAACTAAAATAATATCCCTAACCAGGCATGGGGTCTTATAAAATTTTGCACCATAAAATTGCAAAAAAAATTATCCAAAACCCCATGTCTACGAATGACTGTCTTTGCACAAAACCACGACGCAAAGTTAATGAGAAATGTTTGTTAAAGTCTGCAAACAAGCTTCTTAGGGTACGAATGAAGCTGATTGAATTCCGCAAAAAGGCAGTGATCCGAAACGCCGGAGACGACTTTGCACATCCTGGAACAACATGCAACAGCCTGATTGGCCTTGGCAAAGTCCGGATGCAAATTTAATTCAAAAGGTCTAAACTCTAATGAAAGCGAAGAGTTTGTGGAAATTTTCTCTAGATTATGCTAAAACAAAAAACGATAGTTGTGCTAGACGATGTCAAGTTGTGATAGGTAACAATGGCGAATGGAGGACATATTAACTAAAGGTGCTGAAATATACAACGAAAAACAAAAAGTGAGACTTTTACAAACTTTTTCTTTCAAAATTTAATGTCGAACCTATTTTGCGCAACCCACTGTAGATTAATGTCTTGACTGGGTTCAGTGCCCTCACATTGCATTATATGCAAGTAGGCTGTCAAATCGTCAACCCGCTCTGATGTACGTAAGCTCCAAATACTTTGTGTAGATATGTTTTTTAAATTACGAACATGTGAAATAACACGAATTCATATTATAAAGGTATGCCACTAAGGCAGACAGACGGTTGCTGTCAGCCGGAGTGTCTCTAACTGAATTTTTAACCATTCATAATATGTGATTTGTATGAGTGTCCTATATATTACAAATGCATACAGATTTATGAGCGGCTTATTGCTGGAGTCGAAAGCCAATGAAGTATCAGCAATAACTGGCAGCTTGACTGTCTATCTGTCTATCTGCCTATCTAACTGCAACGCGGTTGACGGCTGCATTTGCTTGCATCGCAATCGCGTGGCTTCCTTTGATTTCCATTTTAGGCCTGGTTGCAAAACAATTGTCGGTGATTTCATTTTCTTCTCACATTTATAGGTTTTGTTGTTTCCTATTGCCGTGCCTTTACCTGTATTAAGAGCAAGTAGTTATTATTAATATAACAGTTGTTAGCTAATACAAAACATACTTATAAATTTTACTTATTTTGGTTTCGTTTCATCTATTTATTATTTTGTTATCTGTTTGCTATTATAAAATTCCAATGATTTTATGCCATAATCTCCGAAAACGGTTAAGGCTCTCAGTAGGTTTGACTGTGACGAGTCGATATCCTGCATTTTTTTGTTTAGAACCTTTAGAAAGAAGAAATAAGTTGCAGGTATTGGGTACTCACTGGTTAATGAGTTGTTAACGGATATGACACTTTTTACTAGAAGGTAAAGGATCTCCTTTTTACACTCCCCGAAGCTAAACTACACGGAACTGACTTATTTTGGAAAGTAAACTATCAGTTTTCTTTACATCAATAAGCTACTAAAGTTTCTTAAAAAATCTATGCAGCTTACGAAGAACCAATGGTTTCCACAAATTTCCACCAGTTCTCTATCCACGCCATAAGTATTGAAATTTTGAAATTGAAATTTGAAAAGGTCGAGCCAAGGAGCACCAGGAGATTTGGTGGCTCCTAAAACATTCAGGCTAAAGAGCCCATTGTATTTAAAGCTCGGGAAAGGGGGTAGATAGTCAAGAAGGGAGGGAGAAAAGTATCAGAGAAAGAGATAGAGAAGAATAGAGACAGAGATAGAGGTAGTTAGTCCTGTGAGAATTTTTCAGATTCTTTGGCAAATCCTCCAGTTCTAGAGAACGAATATTACTCATTTTCATGACATCGGAACCCAAAGCACGTAGCCGTGCTCTAGCAAAGGCAGGACACTCACAAAGAAAGTGCGCAGTACTATCTGCCTCCTCCAAGCCAGACAGGCACATTGGGTCCTCAATGATTCCTATGGTGGTCACATGCTGACCCCATAGGTTGTGTCCTGTAATAATACTGACCATCAATCGAACGTCTATTCTTCCAAGTTTTAGTTGAAAGTTTAACAAATTTCTGTTCTTTTCTTCCAAGTTTTAGTAGAAAGTTTAACAAGTTTCTGTTCGGACTTTCCACAAAACACTTTGCAGTTCTGCAGCGTTCTAGACCGGACCATCGCTTTTTATGTAGATTGCCTACATAATCGCTGATCCAATTCATGATTCCTGCAGAACTGCTTCTGTGGGGGCACCGCTGATCCACGGTTGGCCAATTCATCGGCAATTTCGTTTCCTTGAACACCGGAGTGTCCTGGAATCCATATAAATAGCCTGTTTTGTCTTATGACAGAATTAAGCTTCTTCTTACATTCTTGAATAATTTTGAGGTTTGCTTCGCGTTCTCCAGGGCCTTCAGTGCAGCCTGACTGTCACTGAAAACTCCAATCTGTTTCCCGCTCCATCTCCTCTCAATTATCCATTCGGCTATTTTCAGGATGGTAAAAACTTCTGAATGAACTTGAATACATATAACTGCTGCTTACACCCGTTTTGGCTGTTTGGCCGCGCTCCTCCTCCAATTTTTGGTGTGTTGTTGCACAAATGAAAGAATAATGTTGTTCCGCCTCCGAACGGCAGATGGGCTATTTATGGGAAACTGTTTTTCAGGGCAAAAATTCTCACGGTGCTATGTCACTACCAGTCGCGAATTACGCTGTTTATTTTGGGCATTCTAACAGGACATTTGACCAGTTCCTAAACAGCCAAATGGTCCGAAAAACCATACAATAAAAGTCTATTGTTTAGCCAAGTGGTGCAAGCACACGTACAGCAACTTCTATTTGACTATACAGATGAAAAAGAAGCAGAGCCTATTCAATATTTCGTCTTCGAATATAGCACTTCTTAGGCTTGTACTCTCGAAGACCTCAACTAGTCCCTGATTATTTCATTAGGACTCTCTGCTCTACTCTCTTTTTGAGTCCACCTCTCTACATTCTTTGTCCAATAATTCCTCACCATTTCTTGTCAACTATCCTTACTTTTCGTTGCGTGCACCAGCCTTGGTATTTCTTTGCTGTCCAAAGCCAAGTTCCAGTGCTGAGTTAACATTCCTTCGCCTGCCGCAAATATACATATGCGCATTTGTTCATGCTATTCGGAGCCCATTGCCCACTCGAAGGCATTTCAAGCTATTGAAATGTACCATTGCTTTACGCCTCTGTTACAGTAAAATTTATGTTGACATAATTTAAACGTTTCGGTATTTTTATGGTTTCCTCAGTGACATTAATTTGCCATAAGGAATTTTAAAGTGTTGCATAGCACAAGGCGCACAATGGTGTGCTGACATTGTTGAAGGAAAAATAATATGTATGTACGATATGAACATTGGGTGGTTCAATAGGAGCGTTCGATTTTTGACAGTGCATAGCGCATGACTTGGTAAAGCGAAAGGTGTCAAGTTGTGAGAGGACTACTAATGCAGAGCGATCAAGTGATCCAACCATTTTGGACATTATCGTCAATTCTCATAAAAATTGCTTAATTGTAGCTTGGGAATAATAAGAAAACTTTTGAAAAAATTTAGCAATTTTGGTATTTATTCGATGTTGAAAATTTCGTATAGAATGTTTTCAAATTAAATATCTTCGATTCTTCTCAAAATCGTTACAATTTTTTTCCTGATTTTTTAGGACAAAAATATATAAAAAATTATTATGTGAAAAAACTTAGATTCTTTTGCTAAAGATTGTTGGTTGTCATCTTTAACCCTCAGTTTTCCTCTTACTTTTTTATTAATAGATGAGACTAAGTTCAGGCACCCCTGCAAGTTGCATAATGGGAAATCCGTGAAAATATGGCTCAGGCGAGGTATGATTAGTCCAAGGCAAAAGATAAATCACCCAAAAAACTTTTTTTTAAGTATGCATAGTTCATCTTTTATTTGCAATTTAATATATTTTATAAGAAATCGTGACGTTGTGTAATAAAACTGAAGATGCGGATTTGCTGTATTTTAACGGATTTTGATTTTAGCAAAATGAAATCACAAAGCGCACTGACACCTGTACGGAAGACACTTAACCCCTATGTTCACTATCCTTATTTTAAAACGGGATGTTTTTTACATTTTTTAAAGTATGATATCTTAAAAATATTGTGTAAAAATTTAAAGTAAATCCGACAAACACTTTTCGAGTTATTCAAGAATTGACAAAGGGCGCTCCTGCGCTCCGGAGCTCGACAGCAAAACTTTAAATGCGTTTTTCTCAAAACTATATTTTTTGAACTGGTGATCACTGTAACTTAAGAACCGCTTGGTAGATTTCGATAAAATACATACTACTTTTGAAAAACATAAAAAACTGGAGTTTGATGGAAGGATTTTTTTTTTTTTTTTTTTTTTGAAACATTTCAATTTTTTTTAACACTTAATTGACGGTATTTTCTCGAAAATCTGAAAAATATTATCTGAGGCCGCCAAATTGTTAATTTTGAAAAATTAGCTTGGATCAGGCACAAGATTATCTATTAGTAAAACTAATTTCTATTGACCGATTGTTTTGAAATGAATCTCCAAGGACTTGTGATGATCACCGCAAGGGACTGCTGGAGAAACGGGCTCCATATAAACAGCGATAACTTTTACAATTAAAATAAATTTTTTTTTTTTTAAATTTTGCTAAAGTCAAGTCGCAGCATGTTGTATTAAAGCTATGTTTTTATTTTTGTAAAATAAAGCAACCGACTAGCAAAAAAAATTATTGAAAATCATCATTTTCTCGGGCCTTTGACTACCCGTAACCCTCTAAAAAAGTCAGGCGTTCTGCGAAAAGTCTAAAAACATAGGTATATACATACCTATGAAATAAGACGTTTAGCTATAAGCCCATAGACGTCGCTGAGAGTATTTTTAAACCTTCCCAAATGTGTTGTTTTTTTCGTCTGTCATCTGTCAACAATATTCAGTTCATTGTTTGTTACGTTTCATACAACAATGCATTTGTGTCGCTCTTAAAAATGTCGAATTTCGTGCCTAAACTACAATTTGCGGACATCGTTGATTTTCTGTTATTGCAAGCATTGTTGGAGGAAGATGATGGTCAAACGCACGAAATAATGGCAGAGCAGTTGAAAGTGACCCAAAAAACCATTTTCAAACGTTTGAAAGATAGTGCAGGCGCTAAAGGACATTGAGTATGCAAAATGTGAGGACCGCATTCTATAAATAGTTTTGAACTCAGAAAAGCTTGCAGATTATGATTCTGGATGTTGCCGGGAGATTTGATGGTCCATTTTTTTTTACCCCACCCCTTAGTATTCAAGGAAATGGACTGAACAAGTGCTTTGAAACCATTTCAATGATTGTTTTAGTGATAAAATTCAATTATTTCTTATGATTAAAGATAATTTTAGTTAGTCAATAAAAAAAAAGTAAAAAATAAAACACAAATTTTTGATAAAAAATGATTTAAAGGAAAAAGAACATTTTAACATAAGTCATACCAAAAAATACAAATAATTAATCTCTTTTATTTTGGAAGTTATTATTAATACATTTGCACAACGAAATGCAATTTAGTTGTAACTTTTTGCAAGAACAAGCCTTTGTTTGACAATTAGATGTACATTTGCAGGGTTGAATTAACAATTCCGGTAATAGTCGCTTCGTCAATTGTCGTGGATACAATTTACCATTTTTTTTTCATAGCCTAATAAGGTGTAATCAATAGGCTGTAGTACTGTTTGGTCAGAATTTATCCATATATATGTTTGTGCTGAAGCTCTTAACAAACGTAAATGTAGAGCATCTGATGTGCACATTACTTTTAATAAATTTAAGCCGAAGCCGATATTTTGACAAATTAATTTATAGCGAAGTTCACCAGCAGTTAATGTTTTTTTGAGAAAATATAGTTGCAAATGGTTTCCAATTCTGACTGTTCGACTGTTAGGTATGGATTTCTTAAAAGCCTTAGATCATTTTGCACAAAATCCAACGATGCAGCTTTTAAACTATTTTTTTTTTTTTAGCCTAATCTGCTAGTCGAATCGCAACCACTTAGAGAGTGTAATGCTGGCAAAATACGAGAAATGTTTTCGCCAAGGGATTGAGCAGCTAAATGACACCCTGAAATGTATTTTTTTTTTCTTATAAGATCCTTCAAACCATAGACATTTCTTCATTGAAATCATTATTATCTATAGCTCCATGAAGAAATAACGACGAATCTCGAACTATATTTTTAGGAATAAGTAATTTTCTGTCTATATCTGCACACACAATTGACGTTAGTACTTCTTTATCGATGTTTTTTAATGCTTTGTAATTAATGCAATGACCAAATTTTTTCATCATATTAATTACATTTTTCGATCGAGTCAAATGGTGAATAGATTGAGCTAAAGCAATATGCTTTAGAGTCGGTTTCTCAGTAATCGTGAAGTATATATCATGAAACACTGATAACGCTTGTCGATTGTAATTTTCACTTAATTTTTTATTTTTAGCACTTGCATAAAAATTTGCCAATTATTCGGTAAATGATTTTTCTTTAAAAATTGTTCAATTAAAGTTTCATCACATAAAACCCCATTTGGTATTACTTCAGTACTTAATATTTCTTTACGAAGTTGTTTTGCCACTTGAACAATGGAGTTTGTTGAAGTTACGGTACGAATATGTTCAATGACTTGATCCAGTGATATGTTGCCCATAAACACTAATGATGATTTCGATCGATCATTTAGATATGAAAATAAAACGTTTTCACCATACTTATCTATTAGTAGTGATTTAATATCACGATTTTCTACAACTGCATATTCTATGTCAGTGAGTTCAGCTAGTCACTTAGCTAATGATGCCACTTCATAAGAGTGAGTTGTTAATTTATGTTTTATTTCATTAATCAACTTCTCAAATGGCTCTATAAGAATGTCATATGGTATTTTATTTGGAGGTTTACCTGCTGGAGTTGCTGAGTTTCTTGGTAGTCGTAGATAACCACGATAACAGTGTTTATGATACCGTACTTCCATTGCAAATAAATCGGCTGGATGTTCGCAAGTGTCAATTTGTGTAAAAACATCATCTTGTCTTTTTCGGGCAGTATTTAAAATTTGTTCCGCTGCTGACATTTCGGAGCACAAATAAAGTGTTTTGTTTTTATTTCTTGTTTGTTTACCACAGATTAAACATTTTAGATCTTTATTAAGTTTTAAATTTGTTCTTGATGACCTTCGAGTGCCTTGACTCCTGAAACACTAGCTTCTGCAGAGCAGGTAGAAATAGAAACATTCTCCTGCTTTTGTAGTGCCAATTCTCGACGTCTTATCTTCTCTTCGCTAATGCAACTTGCCATACAAGTTCGATGCTAAGTAGATTTGTATTCAGTAAAGTCTGTATTATTTTTAATTTTCTCACTAATGTCATCTTTTCTCCGATCTGCTGCTTTCTGAATATTTATAAATGATTGTGGTTTTGGATTCATCACTAAATTACCCGTTTCATCACAAAACAAACACGAAATTTTGTATAGTTTTCGTTTTTTTATATTTATCACTTCTAAAGACATTGTCCATGTGTTTATTATAACAAAACACTAATAAAACACTGAATTATAAGAAAATTTTGCTAAAATAATTATGTGATTACGAAAAAATAAACCGTCATGCGCCACGAAGTATTTTCTACTGACTAATACGAGTGCTATGACGCAATAACGCTTGGACAAGGTGAAGAGCGGGGGAAAGGGAAGGGACCATCACAGCTGCCAGCAACATGCTTTTTTTTTGTGTAGGGTCTCAGGTAAAAGAATTTCAGCATTGTTGCCGGTCCTCACATACTCAATGTCCTTTAGCGCCTGCACTATACTTGAATACTAAGGGGGTGGGGTAAAAAAAAAATGGACCATCAAATCTCCCGGCAACATCCAGAATCATAATCTGCAAGCTTTTCTGAGTTCAAAACTATTTATAGAATGCGGTCCTCACATTTTGCACACTCAACTCCATACAGCCCCCGCTCTAAGATATGGATATGATTTTAAAGGTCGGAAGATGGGTGCCGCATGAACTGACTGAAAGGCAGCAAAGGAACCGAAAAACCACTTGTGAAATGCTGCTCTCCCGGTTCAAAAGGAAGTACATTTTGCATCGAATCGTTACGGATGATGAAAAATGGGGGTATTTCTCCAATCCTAAGCGTAAACGATAGTATGGTCCGCCCGGCCACAAGCCAAAAACAACAAAATCGCTTCGGCCGCAAGGCAACGCTGTGTGTGCTTCTGGGATCAGCGTGGTATGATTTGGTACGAGCTATTAAAACCAGGAGAAACAGTTGACTGTGCACGCAACCAACGACAATTTGCCGATTTGAACAGCGCTATACACCGAAAACGCCCAGAATATGCCGATCGGCGTCACAAAGGAATTTTTCTTGATGACAATGCACCGCCACTTCGAACAAGAGCGAACCGAGAATTGATGGAGACGTACGATTGGGAACCGCTGGTGCCTGCGGCTTACTCACCAAACTTGGGGCCTTCCGATTGTCATTTATTTGTATCGATGGGCCACGCACTTTCCGAACAGCGCTTCAATTCTCACGAGGAGGCCAAAAATTGCTCGATGATTGGTTTGTTGCCAAAGACGGCCAATTTTTAGGGCGCGTTTTCCACAATTTGCCTGAGAGATGGGAAAAATATGTCGCTAGCGATAGCTATTATTTTGAAGATTAAATTTGTAACCATTTTTTGTTAATAAACGTTTGGAACTGAAACAAAAAGTCTCATTTCATAGGTATACACGATTGATTCCTGATGTGGGATTTGCGTTGTCGCACGGTACTATTAGTAAGCTATTTGTGGCAAAAAAATCAGGAACTACAATGGACCGATGCATGGACAAAAATCAGCTGGAAAATATTCAAATACCTTTACTCCTGAAAAATCTCTGTTTGGTGTGGAATTTTGTTCGGCGGTATCAGCGGCTCTTTTTCTACGAAGATGCGTCATGATTTGCTCCCTTGCAGTCAATGGCGACCGATATTGAACAATGATAATGAAATTTGTGTGAGCTAGAATGAATGGTAAAGCTCTCGGAATCACGTACATCTGTGTTGAAAATAATAAAAGCGGAATGTTTAACTGTGGGGCTTGCCAATAAGACATGTTATTTTGATATTCAAAGAAAAATGCTAATTTTTAATACAAATGATCGGATGTTTATATCATTATAAAGAGGAAGGTACGCCGTTAATGGTGAAAAACAACATCAGGCAAGTGACCACTATGACCACGCTTACAGGACAATATCCTTTTCATGAAATTTTCCATAACCGAATTGCAAAGAGGCTGGCCTATGTCCTCGATAGTCTCACGAATTCCATCTTTGAGGTCTTAAATCGACCCTGGGCTGTTGGCGTAGACCTTCTCTTTCCAGTGGCTCCAAAGAAAAAAGTCACAAGGTATTAAATCACAAGATCTCGATGGCTAATTTTGATCACCTTTTCAAGATATAATACAATCCAGAAACTTTTCCGTCAAAAGTTCAATGGTTTCGTTGCTTGTGTGGCACGTAGCGCCGTCTTGTTGAAAATAAACGTTGTCCATATCACTACCATCCGATTTCGGCCATAAAAAATCGTTATTCATCTCTCGATAGCGCAATCCCAACAGTTCACAGGCACTTGGTTCAGTTGGGAAAGGTTTCAAACCTGGAAAAATGTGTTCCGCATAGACTTTCCGTCGCCAACCTTCAACAGAGAGTGAATGTGTGTTCTCAGCTGCTGCAACGGTTTGAAAATGAAAGTTTTTTGAACCGTATCGTTACTGGTGATGAAAAATTGGTCCTTTACAATAATCCTGTTCGCAAACGCCAATGGTTAGATAAAGATGAAACACCAGAACCGACCCCTAGAGATGGCCTTCACCCCAAGAAGATTCTCCTGTCTATTTGGTAGGATATGGCCGGTATTGTTTATTATGAACTTTTGGAACCAAACCAGACGATAACTGCTGATTATTATTCCTATCAGCTATCAAACCTGAATGAGGCACTTAAAAAAAATCGACCGTCTTTAATGAATAGACGCAAGGCAAACATTAGACAAGCTGAACGAGCTCGGATGGCAGCTAATGCCGCATCCACCATTCTCTCCGGATATCGCACCTTGTGATTATCACTTTTTCCGTGAACTTCAATACCATATGAGTAACAAGAACTACTTCTCAAAAGAAGCTATAAAAAGGGATATCGAAGCGTATTTTGGCTCCAAGGACAAACAATTTTTTGAGCAGGGAATTAAAAATTTGCCTAAACATTGGGAAGGCATTGTAAATAATGAAGGAAAATATATTATTGATTAATAAATACATTAAAGATTTTTTTATTAATTTTAAAACCACCTTTAAAAAACGCATGATCTTATGGACTGACCTGATATTAACACTTGGAAATAAGGAGGTCCTTTATGGTAGAAATACCGTCGGAGGTTCGCAATTTCCTTATTGTGTGATAAGAAATTCAAGGTCTGCCTCATCTTACCTGGAGCTGAGACTCATTAGCCAAGTTAACGCAAATAAACTATTTTTTTGCAGGGCTACTTTAAATCTCCGGTCTAACCAGATAAAGCCCGTACGATTGACGCTCTTTAAAACCACAAACTAACTTGCACTTTTTACAAATTAAGTCCCATTTATACAAGAATATGAATTAGAAAGATGCCTTACGAACATGTGCTACCCACAACGGGGCTGTGGTGGACATTAGGATGAATGAATAAAAAAAAATATTTTTAAATTTCTTTCTATTAAATCTAAATCTGGGCGCTCGTAATGAAAAACCTTTGCTGTCGTATTGGGGGACTTCTCAACGCACGGTTTTCAAAAAGTATGCTGTATACGCATCGTTTTAAAAATCAGATTAGGTTAGGTTATTGTAGTAGTCCGGTGTAACGACCGAAAATTCGACGTTTTTTCATGAATCTTTTTTAAAAAGAAAATAAAATGCGATCGTTTTAAAGTTTTTACATGTTTTTATTAGTGTTTTGAAGTATATAAAAAAAAATTTTTTTAAGTTAATTTTATATTATATTAATTTGTTTAAAATTTTTGACGTCAAAGTGGAGTCCTTAAAAAAAAGATGAGTTGGTTCAGGGAAACACACAGCCTTCCAAAGTCATCTGAAATAAAAAACACAAAGAGATTATTATTCTGTAGACTTTATTTTAGGTCCCGAACCTAAAATATACATAAAAATGAAAAAAAAAAAACAAAATGGCGGACTTGTGAAAAAATTTCTCAAAATCTAATTTTTTGTCTTCATAAATTGTTTAAATTAAATACTTTATTATTAAAAAATTAAATGTTTTAAAAGTCCGGGATCTAGATATGTGTGTCTAGAATAACGGGTTAAATTTTCGAAATTTCGAAAACATGGTTTTGAGAAAAAGTCTCGACAACAGCTGCTGCTGGCGTGTCACACGCTTTCATACACACTACGGCACGCTCTCTTATTTTAGCTATAACTTTAAAAATAATTAAAATTTCTGTCTGAAAATTTTATAGTATATTTTTAAGATGTTTTTCTTCCGAAAAATGTAGTAAAAATTCGATTTTTTGAACCCGTCACACCGGGCTACTACCTTATATGGTTGCCCAAGA
The DNA here is from genome assembly GCA_037575425.1 of Anastrepha fraterculus. NCBI lineage: Eukaryota > Metazoa > Arthropoda > Insecta > Diptera > Tephritidae > Anastrepha > Anastrepha fraterculus. The sequence goes on from JAYXIM010027611.1 coordinate 35,933, forward strand.
GAGCGCCCACTTCGACGAAAAATCCAATTCGGCCCATCTAATTTCTCAAAATGTGGAGATAAAATATTTGAGTTCAGCAAATATTCAAAACTTATTTCCTAAATTTCTAGCACAAAAAATGTAAGCTTTAACTATAACTCAATACCCCAGCTTACTTTCACTCAGCCCTACCCTCTTTTCGGAAGAAGATCTCACGCACGTTCTGTCTACGTTCGCAAGCAGCAGACAAGCAATAAACACTAAACGATTGCCAATAATTCATCAATGCACCCAATACCCCTCCTACTATGTAATTATCTTGAACTTTTTCTATGTGTTGTTTTTTTTTTTGGCGTTTAGTAGCAAATTTGCCAAAATATTACAATATTTCACGAAAGCACCAACTCAGTATGAGCACAAAAAATTTATTGATGACTTTCACTGCACGCACTACTTTGCGCACGCTGCGTCGTGTATCCTTCAATGCATGTGTGTGTGTGTGTGTGTGTGACGTGCTTTCAATAGACTGGCGCAATTTTAGTGGTAGCGCTCACGCCCACTGCACCCGACACTGTCACGGCCATTGCAATTTTGTTGTGATTTTTACTGTTCTTTGTGTTGTTTAACGATTTTTATGGTTGTGTGAACTCTTTCACCTGTCGATTATACCTATACCGATGAAACAAAAGAGCAAAAAAAAACATAATAAATTTACAAAAAAACCAATAACACCTTGCTGGTAATAGAGTATGTTTGTATCGTCCATGCACACAGTGTCTTTCAAAAGAGCGTTTACAGGTTTTACTGCTATTGAAAAGAGTTTCGCACCATTGGGTCTGAGCGTGAACGAGAGAAAACCCAAGTATATGTCGGCGTCCTGCACAGAGTCGTGGGCTTCTGAACCTCAAATCGGAGTTAACAACTATAAATTCGGTGTGGCCAAGGACTTAATTTATCTTTATTCCGCTATTACCAGCAACAACGATGTCAGCCTGGAAATCCATCGAAACATAACTCTTGCCAACAGGTGCTACTTTGGACTAAGTGCACAATTGAGTAGTAAAGCCTTTTCTCGACGCACGAAAACGACACTCTACAAGATGCCCATCATACAGGTGTTGGAGTTTTTGAGAGGAAAGCACTTTGCACAATTTTTAGCCCTCCTCGCGTAAATGACGCTTACCGCATTCGAATGAACGACGAGCTTATAAGCTTCACAGAGATATTAACATAGTTAAACGAGTCACCTTGCAATGACTAAGGTGACTGGGTCATGTTGCATGTATGAGAGAAATTGGTAAAGAACCGGTGAAGAAGTTGAAACGGTAATTGGCGGTCGACAGCGACGAGGACGTCATCGTGTCCGACCAACTTTAAAATTACCAGGCTTCTCTTGGCTTAAGAAATTGAAAAACGTGTGCGGAAAACAGAGACATCTGGCGAGACATTATCCGGCAAGCTGTACCTCGGTAATGGGTTGTTACGACCAATAAAGTAAGTAAGTGTACGAAATATATACTTCAGTAAAATTTGAAAGCGAAAACAGCTTGAGCATCGCATTCATTTTAAAAATTTTACTCAAGTGCATCTCTCAAATTAACAGATATTTTAAATATTCAAATGTCTTTATTTTATATATAGAATGAAATATCCTATAGGAGCCCAAGACGTTGATCCTTTGAGGAAATTTTCGATTACACATTGGAATAGTGCAGTCTCAGTTTCATTAATGCCGTCTTAGACCTCAGCTTTGGCATTAATAATCAATTCCTAGACTTCCGTGTTGGAGCATAAGGCCATAATGTAACCTGTCAAACAACCCCATAGAACACCCAGCGACATTTAACTGCATTGCCTTTGTAACCAATTTATATCGTCACGGCATACTACGTGGATTGACTGATGCGTAGCTTGTGAGATATGGCAAAACTAGTGCGAATATGTCAAAACTGGCATTGCCATCCTAAAGTCTGAGTTTTTAATTATAATCGCCTTCAGCTCGTTTTGCCAAGTGAGCACTACTTATATTGTTTACAGGTACTTAAAGCACTCATTTTCATCAAAAAAAGAGAAATATATTTTATACAGTTTTGGGCGATAATTTTCTGTGACTTTCGAGTAGATTAAGCATGTAATAGTGTGACGGTCCACATGCCTCGCCTTTTAATGATGAATCATCAACTCGAATTATGGTGTTTCGCTGTTTTTCCTAACTCCATCGCGGTAAATCTACAAAAAAAAATACGCTATGTGCGAGAATTTGAGGTTTACACTTCGACCTCTTGGTCTGTTGTGCCCTTTAGTCATCATTGAACCTCCTCCAAACCCAATTCCCTTTTAAAACTTAAGACAGAGCTGGGTTGGGCTGGGCGTATATTGTCATATAGTTACATAGTTACATTTAAGGTTAGTCTAAGGTTATGTTAATAACAAAAGAAACAACAACTGTTAAATATTAAAAATAAAGAGAATAATTAATAAGTAAATAGAAAGTAAGGGCATAGTTATAAGTTATTAATGTAACTGGATTGAAATAAAGTTTAGTTCTTGAAGTGACATTGAAGAGGTTTGTCTAACTTGGACACATGACTATATGCCTTTCTGCTAGCTGCAATCGGCCGAAATCTCTCAATCTTAACCTCGCTATAGCGCCACATTCAAGGAGAAGGTTTATTGGTGTTTCCCGCGAATTAGAAGCAGAAACGACAGAATTCAGTGGATCATATCTTTATTCTGTGTAAATGACTGTGCAAGCTACAATGGCGACTGAGAATGCCCGTGAGCATTCCCATTTTATCCTTAGGAAGTGTCTCCCAAACTTCTTTTCATTATACTCCGTTAGTAAGGACTAACCCTATAATTTAGTGCCATCTAACATCTCTTAATCTTAGCTCATCAATCTTAAACTTCTCCTTGATAGTGTGTTGTCCACTAGTAAAGAAGCGCTCAAGTCATATTGGCAATGAGACCGCAGCCAACACATACGCCTTCCTTACCAATTATAGCTTTGGGCCTAGGGAGCCGGATGCAATCGAGCGTTCTTAACAAATTCATCCACTCAAGGACCAGTGAAGACTAACTTAACCTCACAAGATGACAATACCTTGAGTGCCGCCTGACTATCGCTCAGAATGGCAAAGATATGATATTAAGCGATTTTTTTTTTTCTTTTTGAAAATCTCTTTTATGTTACTTTGTTTGGAATATGACGTCGTTTAAGTATTCGCCATAACTTCGTATGGTGGCATGGAATTAAGTCATCTCAGTTTGCATAGACCCAGCTGAGCTTTAGCAATGACATGAGTTATATTCACTTTAAGGTCAAGGACAAATTGTGGCTTTTTGGAAGCTTATAGACTTTGAACTCCACATAAAAAAGTCTAGCAAGGTGAAGCTACACATTCTTGATGGCCAGTTTATGTCACCATTTCGAGCAGTAATCATATTAACAAATCATTCAATTGGAATGGATATCAAGGTGTTCACTGCATAGTGCCTTACTGACACCAAATATCGTTCACGGCGACGTCGTTCAGAAGAAATTATTAGCGCTTGCTGTTGACGTAATAGCTTCATTAATCTTGTTTTCGAAGAAGATCCGCCGCTACTCCTCGGCAGGCAATGCCAAACCTCTGGCTGTATTTCTGCCAAGAAAAAACTCCTCATAAAAACCATTTACTGTTCGGAGTCGGCTTAAAACTGAGGTCCTTCCAGTTGTGGAAAAAATCAAGACACACAACACAAATAGGAAGAGGACCTCGGCTAAACACCAAAGTAAAAAAACAAGCTTGCATTGGGTCAGCATGGGCTAAGTTTTTCGTGGTTGACCTTTCTGCGTACTCGGACTTTTTATTGACCAAAATGTTAAGATCCCATTTACGTTTCAAACTTATCCGGCACACTTTTTTGTGAGACGCACTGTTCACGTCTGTGGTACATACAACAACGACACCACCATGGAATTGGCAAACAACATAAATAATGCTGAGCAGTTTGTTGTCGCCGCCGAAGAGCGTTACTAAATCCACGGGAGCAGTCAAAAAATATATTAATACCGTCAATGAAAATCAAAGTAATTTAATATGAAAATTGCGTGTCGAGCAAGCACTAATTTTGATTTAGTTGTGCGCCGAAAAACACTAAAAAAAAGAACAAAAAATGATGTGAAAAACATGGCGAAAAACGTTTGGAAACTTTCAGCCACGGCTTGACTGTCATTATCATAACTCTTGGCAAAGTTGGAGGCCGTTGGGGGCGGAAAGAAAGAAAATTGCATAATTTGCTAAAATTTATTTTTAGTTTTCCACTAACTTTTTAAGCTTTGTTGCATTAATAGTTTTCTTTTTTTTTGTGTTTTCTTGGGATTTTTGAAACTAGTCAGAAACTAGAAACTAGAACTTATGCTGTCTGGTGTGTAAGATTTTTTCTATTATTATTACCTTTCTTCTCAGCTGCCCTGCTCTCATCTGGCAAAAATTTAGACATCTGGACTCTAATTTTTTTCGCTACTCCAGCGGATTTAGCGGGTCTAAATATCATAAATTTCATCAGTAGCTTGTTGCGGCTAATTATGAACGTAATTCAGCCACCATCGGCGTCCTCGTAAAATGCCTGGTCATCATCATCTCTAATCCCCAGGCTCCTTCTTCCTTCCCTTCTCCTTTCTCCTCTTCCCTGTAGGGCATCATAACGGACGAATTTTCAATATTTGTCCAAGCGTGCCGTAAGTTAGGGCAGCCATTTAACCTAACCTAACCTATAAGCTTTATAATGAGGGAACTTAGCACTGCGAACTTAAAGATCTATTTTGCTCATTTCATACGTCTCGTCGATTCAGAGAATTTCTCTGTCCTATTTTTTTAGTTTTATTTCCTGCTTTGGTAAAATATGTTTATCCAAGCCGACGATTTCATCTTCCTCTCAACAGAGTCTCCAATTTCCATTGGGATATATTTACGGCTTAGTAAGATGATGATTGAATCTACTATGCAGTGTTAGAAATCCTATAATAATTCTAAAATTATTCTTATTTACTTCCTTACTATCTTTAAATTGATTTGGTTAAAGCTATCCATCATTTGATTGCGATAAACCCAGGAAATTCTCGCAGTATGATCTTCTATGCCTTTCCATTTATTTCGTGAAGTTACTCTGTCAGAGTCCACAAAATGGATTTGCGCCTATAACGGCATTCCAGCTCCAGTTTTCAAGTAACCTGGAAAGTGTGGAGAGCCTTGATTGATTCCTGACCATCAATAATTTTTTGTTCTTTTTTTTTTTGTTCTATGCTTTTGTTCTTTCGGTTGCGTTTAAAGTTGAAGTGAGTGCACCTTTCTATTATCTAGCTTCCAAGCATATTTCCTCTTGTACGAAGACATTTACGCCATTTGATTATGTAGTGGTTTATCTTGTTGGTTTAAGTTAACCCTTTCCCAGGTCGTTTTATTGACCATTTCACTCACGAGGCGCTTGTCATGCTGAACATCGGAAGCATCATATCCATTCATATGATAGAGATCGGCATTAATATCAAAATTCCTGCGATGTTGATGAATACCTGCGAAAACGATAGCTTTAGTTGTGCTTTGGATAGGCTTCCTGTAATCTTTAGAAGAATTTGTATTGATGCCGTGCGACATGTACTTGTGAATGATGTTTATGGTGTCGATACTGTAACAGCTCTATTCCGTTCAGGATTATATTCTCCAAAGCAAGCATGTCCCTTGCATAATATCAGCCTTCGTATTGAGTTAATTTCCTATCGAGCTAAAGTTATAGCCTTTGGAACTTCGTCTCCCCCCGTGCAGGGCCGGCAAAATCCCATGAAATCTTTTAAGCTTGAAATCTTTTAAGGATCCGGCTATTCCAGGCCTTTCGCTTCTTTATTGATTTGGAAGTTTTGATGAAGTATCTTCTAATCCCGCAAACGCCCGCTCAGATTTTTATTTCGCTGAAAATGCAGGGGGTGCGCTCCAACACTACTTGCGTGAATGCTTGTAGTCACTGCTGTTAGCCGATTATTCGCAAATTAACTAAATTGAAAACTATTAGCTCATAATTGTATGTACAAATTTTTAGAAAAATGTAGCTAATTTTTCTAACACACACACTCACAAATATTTAATAAATCAAAAACTGGGAGTGTTGGTTTTTCATATTATTGATATTCATGGACTAATTTACGTTATCTGACCCAGTTTCAATTGCCAATAAGAAATATTTAATAATAGCTCCGAGTTTAGTTAAGTGAAACTCGCAAATATTTTATTTAATATCGTTTTTGTGTGCTCAATTTTATTTAGAGGAAAAATAAATATGCATAATTGCATCACTTTTTCCATTCATTTAATTAACCCAAACAGATGAGAGCAAAACATATAAACAGTTATTTAATCGTTGAACTGGAATGACAAAAATTCAAAGTTGATTAAATGGCATTTTGACTTCTACGAGGAATGAGCTTTTAATTAGCTTTATTTTGTGCACACGCAAATAAGTGAGACGAGTTTATGGTGGGTGTGGAGCAACAAAACAATGTCATTGTATAAAATTGGATGTATCTGCCGAACTAATTTTTATTCATTTTCCGGGAAACAGTGTTTATATGTATGTAGTACAAACTTTGGTGCCGATCGGACTAAATGTAGAAGTTGTCACCAATATAAAAAATTCAAATAAATGAAATATGAAACTTTTATCTGAAAAACAGTTGTATAAGGTTGTCACTGATTTAAAAAATTTAATTTAATTTACATCAAAATAAAATGCAGAGGCTGTGTGGTTGGCAGTTCGAAAAAAAGTCATTGGGAATTCATGAATTGATTTTTAACTGATACGAGTATTAGGAAAATTGTTGGGAATGATAATTGTAATGGAAATAAGAATGATATTTGTAATGGCTATAGTAATTATAATAGTGATAATAATTATAAAAGCAATAGTAGTAGTAATAGTAGCATTAATTGTACTGATAAATGCAATTTTAAGTAAGGTTAATATGAATGAAAATATTAATGCGGCTTCAGAAGGCAATGATAATGGAAATGGTATAGTCCAGTCAAAAGAAGATTTAACTTAGTAATTTTAGGAGTATGCGAGTTTATGGTTTTATTATGTAAAGCCCATCACTGTGAACTTAAGTTTGAGTTTTCGGGGTCGGGGGTTGTGTCCCGCGGCCGCCATCTTGGAAATAAGGGTGCAACTGTTTTTTTGCGTTTATCTCGTGAATTCCGAAAGTTACGAACATTTTGTAAGATACTTTTTTGTAGACAATAATATTATCTACAACTTTCATTCAAAACTTTTTATTGTAAAATTAATAATAAAAAAGTTATAAATAAAATTACGCGAAAAATTAAGGAATGCATTGTTTTGAAGCGTAATAACTCCTTTCTTTGAAGGTCTCTCTCATGAGGATATTAGTAAAGCTTTAATTAAGTTAAAATCATCCTCTCAAACTGATGCTGATGGACTTTCAGCAGTTTTGATAAACCATTTTGAGAAAAACGCGTTTAAAGTTTGAAAAGGGACAGCGTTCCAAGTAAGCGCTTCCGCGGCCTGGTATGGTACTTTCAAGCACTCTGAAACGCCTTTTCAAATTTGTGTGTAACTTCGAAAATATTCACCGGAACGATATTAATTTTTCTGTGTGTATTCTTAAATAAATGTACAATAAGAAAATCAAAAAAATTGATTTTAACTGAATACCCTATGATCAAAAGGTATCGGGAATGTTTAATTTAAACGAACCGCGCACGTGGGAACCAGCCCATATTTTGGTAAGACTGTAAGACATACAACTGTTACTTATTAGCACCATCATTAGTGTCTGCCTGGCCGGCCGGAAATGTGAGCAAACAATTCTTGGATCTTTGCATGATGATAACGCGCCATCGCACCGATCCAAATTGTGCTGGATTATTTGACCAAACACCAAGTAAATACCATCGTGCAAGCACCGTATTTACCTAATAGGGGCCATATGCGACTTCTTTTTGTTTCCCAAGTTGAAGTTATCACTTCGTGGAAGGAGATTTCAGTCGATAGAGGAGATCAAAGACTACGCGACGAAGGAGCTGAAGGCCATCCCTTCGTCGGCTTACCAGGGGTGCATGGAGGTTAATGGTTAATGGTAGTAAAGGGTTAAATTATGGGCCTTTAGCGCTGCGACCATATTGATCTATTGTGCACCCTATGCTGTCTATTGACTGTTAAGTATGCTTATGAATTGAACCAGCTCCTTCTGAGGGAGTGATTGAAGGTCTTCATCTGTAAGCCTGAACTTGTTTAAAAACCTTTTCCTTCTATGCGTCAGCCCCGGACATTGGATGATGAGATGTTCCATAGACTCCTCATCTTCGCCGCAAAATCTGCAGGTGCTGGTGTTAGTTATGCCTAATTTATGTAAGTGTTTGTTGCAGGTGAAGTGACCTGTGAGGGCGCCTGTGAGAGTGCGAATGCTCTTTTTGTTTAACGTGAGGGCCATGTTAGCGCTTTTAGCGTTGAAACTTAAGAACTTTTTGGAGTGTCTAAGACCCTCTACATTGTTCCAATGCTGATTTATTAGAGTTTTGGCCCAGTATTTTACTTTTTGTTGGTCTGTTTTTGTTGAATCCAAACATGGGACTAGGTTCGATGAAATTTACATCTGCCCCTTTTTTGGCTTGAAAGTCTGCCTTTTCGTTGCCGTCGTATCCCTCATGTCCTGGTACCAAAATTAATGAGACATTGGTTCGGATGCCAGGTTATTGAGTGCCTTGTGGCAGAGAGTTTTTGAGTTGTAGGTATAGCTATCTAAAGCTTTTAGAACTGATTGGCTGTCCGGGAGTATTTTGATCTTTACTCTCTTGTGATTTCTACGTTGCATGATGTTTGCTGCTTCCATTATTGCGTATAATTCCGCTTGGAAGATGGTGGTGTCCCTGGTGAGGGTGAATGATTTGTGGATTCTGGGCCCCACTACTCCTGCTCCTACACCATATGGTGTTTTTTATCCATCAGTGTACCATTTTTGTGAATTATCATTCATCCATTTTGGGTTTGTTTTCCACTCGATCCTCTCAGGAAAGGTAACTGTGTATCCTTTTGTGAAACAGAGGGTTGGATCAATGTGGTCTGAAACTTGAGCCTTGCTTATGGTGTTTTTGAATTTATTTAGGATACTTAGGTGACCGGTGAGGTTGCCTAATTTGAAATTTTCTTTCATGTGTAGCATGAGTGCTTGCGTAGCTGCTTCCTCTTGGATTGCTATATGAAGTGGTGAGAGATTAAGGAGTGCTTCCATGCCAGCTGTTGGGGTTATGACCCATAGCCCCTGTGATGCATAGGCAAGCAAGCCTTTGGACTTTTCCCAGTTTGGTTATCGCTGTTTGTTGGATAGATTTGCTCCACCATACTAGTGCCCCATACAGTATGATTGGTCTAACCATTTGGGTGTATATCCAGAGGGCCATACTAGGGCTGAGGCCCAGGATCTCCCTAGTAATTGTTTGATTGTCCACCAGGATTTCGTGGATTTTTTTGTTATATTATTTATATTTGATTCCCAATTGAGTTTTTTATCTAAGGTTACACCTAGATATTTGACCTCTTCCTTTAGTTCTATCACTGTTTCATTTATTTTCACTATAGGAAATTCCAACTTTCTTTTTCTTGTGAAGTTGATAATTGTGGTATTGTTAGAGTTGATCGATAGCTCCTCCTTTTTACACCATTCCCATGTTGCGTTCAAGGCATTTTGCATTAAGTCTGTTAGTGTCCTTTCATGATTGCCTTTTATTATAACAGATATGTCATCTGCATAACCAATGGTTACAGGTCCCTTATTGTTTAGGTGCTGCACCAAGTCATCAACTAGTAGGGACCATAGCAGTGCAGAAAGAACTCCTCCTTGCGGACACCCCTTTACTGTTGTTACATTAAGTTCAGCTTGGCCTAACGAGGCTTTAATAATCCTCTGATTAAGCATTTGACTTATCCAATGTGTTAATATAGGGTTTGCACCTCTTTTCTCGAGTGCTGTTTCCATGGATTTGTAATTTGCGTTGTCGAAGGCTCCCTCTATGTCCATAAAGGAACAGAGGGCTATTTCTTTTTGATTTAGAGCCTTTTCTATATTGACAACGAGTGTGTGCAGTGCTGTGACTGTGGATTTCCCTTTTTGGTAAGCAAATTGCAGCTTATGGAGGGGTTTTTTGAAGATTACTTCTTCTCTTAGATGGTATTCAAGTAGTTTTTCTATTGTCTTTAACATAAACAACGATATACCGATTGGTCTGTAAAATTTTGGAGAATCAGGGGGTTTGCTACCTCCCTTAGGAATAAATATTACCTTCACTTTCCTCCATATCTTTGGAATGTATTCCAATATTAGACTAGCTCTGAAGATTTTCACCATGACTCGGATCAGTTACAAAGTGCCTTTGTATAGAAGTGCTGGGAATATTCCATCCGGGTCTGGTGATTTAAAGGGTTTAAAGGAGTTAATTGCCCACTCTACCCTTTCAAAATTTATGAATTTCTTGACAAATGAGACCGTCGATCTCCGTTGATGGTGAGTTACCATGACTAGACTATTGTCGATTGATAAGTCATGACTTTTACAATCTGGGAAGTGAGTCTTTAGAAGAAGCTCTAGTGTTTCTAAGAATGTGTTAGTAATAGTTCCGTTTGGCCCTTTTAGTGTACCTATGGGACTTGAGTCACCTTTGGATAGTGATTTTTGAATTCTGGCTGTTGCTGGAGTATCTTTTATATCCTCGCAGAAGTTTTTCCAAGAGTTTCGTTTGGACTTCCTTAGTTCTTTGTTATAGTTAGTCAGGGATTTCCTATACTCGTCCCATTTATTTGTTTTCTTTGCAGTGTTGAACAGTTTCCTCGTTGCTTTCCGAAGTTTGTCAAGTTCGTTGTTCCACCAGGGGACCCCCTTCGTGAAGGATTTCATTTTTAGTGGACAACCGTCTTGGTATGAGGCTAAAATTGAGTCAGTCATGTCTGTTACTGCCTTTTCTAGCTCCTCTGTTGATGTGGAGCATGGAGGACTGGATTAAGCGTTGGTACAAGTGTGTTGCTTCAGACGGATCATATTTTGAAGGAGATAAAATAAATTTTCCTGAAATTCTGTTCTGTTTTATTTAAATATTCCCCGTACTTTCAGATCATAGGGTATAACCCCTTAAAGCATCTACTGCAGCATCTGCCCACATAGCATTAATAACTCGCTTTCAATATTTTCAAATAAAATATCGAAGTAGTAAACACAAACGAAAGAGCGCGCCACCACGGCAATAAACCATAGATTAATCATCATTTCAAAAACAAGAACAAAAAACCAAAACAAAACAGCTGATAAAGTTAAATGCCACTCGGAGAATGCGGTGACACAATAATGCAGCATAACGGCATATATCCGCCGTCTAACTTACGGCCATTTTTGCAAAGCCATGCATAATTTTGCCGGACAGTTAAAATTTAACAAAATTATATGCTCAATGAGTTTGTATATGAGCTTTTATAAACACCTGCCAAAAGTGTGTTGGCCGCACGGCCATAATCATAATTAATTATGCGCCAACTAGCCAGCTTTCATATGTATAACTAATGATGGCGTTAACGTCCAAATTAATATTTGATGTCTGCGAGCGATGAAAGTGGCAAACGCGTGGGAAGGGTAAATCTATGTAGATGTGTGTGTGTGTGCAAGTGCAGCAGTGTGTGCGTATGTGTGACCGATATTGTTTACGTTTGGTTGTGCGCGATTATTGGCTACTTCGTTGAATTTGTTATTAACCCGGCTATTTTTAATCATGTGCGCTATATGCATATGTAAGCGTATTGTTGTTGTCACATCCCGAGCTTTTATTTTTCTTACCATTCTCATTTTTATTCCAAGCCAGATTCCATCATTCCATATAAGTTTCAATTAGCGCACGTCGGCGCATAATTCAGCGCAAATAAACTGAAATTAATTATGAGAAAATATGCATAGTGATCTTTCCACCTGACTTTCATTCATGAAATGATTTTTTTATCGCCGCCATTTTGTTGATATTGGATTTTCCTTTTTTCACACTTGCAACATAGTTGAATTGTGGCAAAAGTGTCATACATTTGACATTTTAACTTTCCTGCGGTTGGCCAACATTTTTTGTATGCAGTCATTTGTATGCGTATATTTTTATGTGAAGGCAATAAAATAAATGCTTTAGTGTTAATGAAAATTCGCCAATAAAATAAATTTGTTAGACTCGTTAAATTTAGTTTAGATTTCACTTTCATTGCGCAATTGTTGTTTTTTTTTGTTTTTTGCTTAGGGTTCGTACGGTAGTTGCGGAAAACTTGGGAGTAAAATTAATTGGTTTTTATTTTGAACAAAATTTCATGAAACTTCACGAATTTCTTACAAAACATTAACTCTTTATGTATCAATACAATTTCCATTAGCTGCTTTAGTCTTCTCGATCTGGGTTCGGAAACGATTGCATGCCCGTATCAAAAGCTCCTTATTCATATTGGTAATAATGGTATTAATTGCGGTCTTCAGAGAAGAAATGGTGTTATGACGGCGCTTATTGATTCCACGCTCAACACGCCCTATTCCTAGTAATCCAAGGACGTAATAAAATTTTTAATTAATTTTTTTATATTTCTTAGTAGTGAAATAATATTTAAAATCTTTAAAATAATACTTTAATTCTATAAAAGGTTGTCACATGTCACATCATGTCAAATGCATTCTTCAACTGCACTCGTATGCCTGGCATGCGTAAATCGTCAATACACAGATTGTCAATAACAAAATATGACACAAAGATGAAAATCTGTGCGCAGTGACAAAAACACAGCGAAGTACAACGTGCAGTTGCAAGGGAGCCCATCAGTACCGAACTGAATCGCTACTGGTGAATTTAGAACCATGACTAGTTTACATTCTTTCTCTTTCCCTCACAGCGATTGCGGCCGCCTTAGGTTGGTGGGTTGGTCCGTGACTACCATTCAGGTCATTGGCTTGAAATTACTCTGCTATGGGTTCCCGGTCATAGGAACATACGGAGTAATGAGATAGCGGATGAGGTAGCAAAAAAAGGTTCGACCCAATACCTAGCAGAGGCGGTGGCAGTCTCAACCCCGCTGAAGAAAATAAAAGTATACATGGCCGTCATACAAAATCCAAAGGACGAATGATCTATTAGGATGCTCTCGGGCAAACATCTCACGCATCACTGCAAAACAACCCTGATATTGCAAGATCGTCATGTGACCCATCGTGAGATTGAGACAATCTTAGGCATTAGTGGGACCAGCATACATTCAATATTGCATAAACATTTGACCGTCAAAAAAAATTTGTTCGTGTTGGATCCCACACAATTTGTCAATCGCTCAAAAAAAGGCTCGTGTCGATTGGTCGAAGGAAATGCTCAAAAAATACGATCGTGGGGCTTCGCAACACGACTATGAGCCCGAAAGTAAACAGCAGTCGACTGTATGGGTGTTTCAAGATGAGCCAAATCCAACAAAAGTTGTTCGCGCACGAAGCACTTCCAAGCAAATGGTCGCCTGTTTTTTCGGAAAAACTGGACATGTCGCAACCGTACCACTAGAACAACGCAGAACAGTAAATTCTGAGTGGTACACAACCATTTGTTTGCCACTTGCCTTCCAAAGACGTATCACTCTTCACCAGGGCAATGCGAGCTCTCACACATCGGCTCAAACAACGGCAATTTTGAGCACCCAAATCATCGAATTAATGGGTCATCCGCCGTATAGTCCTGACTTGGCACCGAATGACTTCTTTTTATTCCCGTACGTAAAAAACAAACTGAGAGGTCAACGTTTTACGACACCTGAAGAAACGGTTGCGGCATTCAGAATGCATGTTTTGGAGGTACCTCATTCAGAGTGGCAAAAGTGCTTCGACAATTGGTTCAAACGCATGCAAAAGTGTATAGGTCTTCATGGAGAATATTTTGAAAAACAATAAAGTGATTTTCGAGGATTAAAATTTGTTTTTGTTCCCTAATCCTGACATATAAAAGGCACCCCTCATAGAACAAGTTCTTTCTAATAGCGGTCGCCCCGCCTCGACTGGCAATGGTAAGCCTCCGAGTGTATTTCTGCCATGAAAAACCTCCTCATAAAAAACCTTTTGCCGTTCGGAATCGGCTTCAAACGGTAGATCCCTCCATTTGTAGAACAACATCAAGACTCACTCCACAAATAGGAGGAGGAGCTCGGCCAAACACTTAACAGAAGTGTACGCGCCAATGATTTATTTTTTTTATTTTAAACGGATGAATTTTCAGAGGCGGTATCCGAGAACTACATTATTTCACAAGCAATGGGTTTTCGGTTTCACTTACGTTACACAGAATCAGGATTCTTGCATACAGACACATTCCGGGAAATTGCATGAGGGATGAGCTGACTTGGCGTAGAACTGATCTTAGTCAATTCTGCTCACTGTGAGTGCATTCCGTTAGCATTAAGCAAAAAACTCGGTCTACATTGTCTACAGATCAACCAACTTTAGATGAACATCGGTATCCACTTGTGAGGTAATTAGGCAGACCTTTCCTAGAAGGGATAAACTCATAACTAAAGCCCTCTTCAATATAGACCGTCCTCCCATTAGTACGGAAGGTGCTATCCTCACCGTGCACTGCTTATTAGCAACATATTCTAACATCCGCTATAGTAGCTATAGAAACGAGGAAGAGTTCGAAAGAACACTTCTTCTGTCACTGTTTAACCCCTGCAAGAATGCGATATCGCTGTCTAAAGTCCTACTTCTTTGGGTGTCTGGCAAATTTGAAATCGGCAACCATCTACAATACAATATTTCTTCATTTATCAGAGTCATAAAGTGGTTTCAGAAAGCGAACTAGAACTCAAAAAAGTTGTAACTCCGTAGAGGCTCAGACCTAAGTTTCTCCTTGTACACTCTTATGGTGTGTGGGAACCACTATAACCGAACCTAATCTAGCCTACTCAACACATACTTTTGTTGTTGTCTCTATGAGAGCTCATAAATGCACATTGAAATATTTTAGCTTGGAAAATCATGGAATTCAGAGTTGGATATTGAAATAGAAGGATCAATCTATCTTTCCTTTAATATACCCGTGATATTGATAAAAGGGTCCCAATGGTCTAGAGCTTTCAGGATTTTTACAATAAAAAAAAACGAAAAACACAACTATTTTTTAGTTTTAATAATTTAAAAAATGGCGCTGGAGTTGACCCTCACGAAAAATTGGGCCTGGACGGTGTTGTCCATTTTGGCTCTTCTATTTATTTAAAAAACACAAAAATCAAAAAAACTATTAATCAGTATGACTGTATGCTGAATAAAATTTGACAAAATGGCGCGGTTTTGAATTTGTCACTCTTTTTCCGTTTATTCATAAAAAAAAAAAAAATAATTGAAATATATATATGATTCTAGTACGGGCGACAGCCATTGATGTTGTGAAGACCTTTTTAAAATTTCAGACGATTCGGTTGAATAGTTTTTTTTTTTTTTAACAACACCAGGCCGAAAAAAGTCGTTTCGAGATAACTGAGTTTAAAGTTTGAGGTACAGGAGCGCGCGGACCGCTCTCTACCTAGTTAATGAATTGGCTGTGGAAGCTATAATATTGGGAATTTCCGCATGAAAATTTCACTATATATTCTCAAGATACTATCCTTTCGAAATATCGAAAAAACAAAAAATCGGTTTTTTGAAATTTCTAGACCACCGGGTCCCCTTTATGTCTTACGGCCGTCAAAGCATCAGACGAAGTAGATTTATAGCATGAAACAAACACGCAGAAAATGTTCTGCTGAGCTTTCAAGAAAACTCGTTCGTTATAACAATAAAAAAAAAAACATAACGTTATCATATCTCTTATTTTCAATCTAACTTCTGCAAAGGAGGAATTTTGTTTTATGTTTCAAGTGAGCCCTCTTCGGTGAACCATTTAACTTAACCTGACTACGCACTCGAAAGGTTACTCAAAACATTACGAACTAAAGTTTAAAGCGTGTCACGTGGAATGGCGGTCCAAATCCGAATTGCATTGCCGTAAAATAGGCATGAAATTTCATATGTATTTCACGGCAAAGTACCTGTGAATGTAAAGCGCAACATGCCAGTAACATTTTTTCAAAGCAATTAAATATACACATGCCAGCTCAAATTTAGCGAAAACTGTGAGTTTGTTTGCGAATATCTGAGTCCTGAGTTTGAATAGTCCGGAGATATGGGATTACAAAATCTAAATCTTTAAATCTTCTTTATGTATTTTTGTGCCAATATACTTATATGTTCATTAGATGGCCTTTGCTTAGTTCCGAGAAGAGGCACCATCAATGAATTTGCCGATGGATTAAATATGGAAAAAGTGATTGACGCAGGCATATATTGCGCGGAACTCAGCTCCAAAAAGCCCTTCAAACTCCCTAACCATTGCATATAAAGCAAGCAGCAGATCTTGAACGTACAGCCGCAACAATTACTGCACAATAAATTCCTACGTGGATAGCCGGCTAGAAAAGCGATAAAATCATGCTGTCTATCATACAAAAATGTCAATGAAGCATTAACCAGCTCGCTCGTAACCGCAGGCTTTGTGTGTATTGGGTTCCGGAGCACAAAAGCATAGAGATTAATAAGATAGTGGATGGAATAGCTAAAGAAGGCGCGGGACTTGCCGGTGATCAAGCAAGTCAGTCAATAAACCCCTGCCCATAATGCAAAAATATCTAGAGAAGCACATGTTAAGACAAACGAAACTCAAATCGCTTAGTTTAACCAACTGCAACGCTTCTAGGATTATGTGTAAACACGCATATGATGAGAGTTGTACTAAATCGGTTATACCGTTCGATAGAAGGAACTGTAGAGGGTTCGGCACTCGAAGTCTAAGCAATTAAAAAGGCCATTCATTTAGGTTGAAAAATTATTTCTATTCAATTCAATGTAAAAAATGTGTGAAAATAATAAAAAACTAAGAATCAATTTCCTTTTGCTCGATATGACCATCTTTCGCCTTGACTACGGCCTTGGAACGGTCCAGAAATGAATCGGAAATAAAATTATTCTGAAAGAAATTATATTACTTATTTCTGGACTAGAAATTTAGTGTAAATAGTATAAAGCACAAATTTTCCCTGTGCGGTAGAGAATTCATGTGTGCAAATAATTGTTTTTTTGTGATACACAAATACATGCATAATACGCTTTATTCGCACACCACGAGTAATGTAAATAGAGCAAACCTCTTTTCGTATTTTTTTTTTTTTGTTTTTTTTTATTTTTTTTTTATATTAATTTCAATTGCAGCCTTCAACCCTTTTATGAATGTTACAATGCTTGGAATATTTTAAAGCAAATTGCGCGACAAAAATTTTTTGTACACAAGAACAAAGTCACATAAAATTTTGTCTTAAAAAATGAAAATACAAAATTACATCGCGAATCGTAAGTGAAGATACGAATGTATGTAGCAAACAAATGAACTCAAAATGCATGAATATGCGAAGTATATTTGAAAAGAAAAATAAATAAAACGCCTGAGTACTGAATTAAATAAAAATGAGTGCAATCGCGATCCTTTTCCCCTTTATTTTATTTTATTCCATGCTTTTATCACCCATTTAAAAATACATATTTTCATACACAACTATATTTGTATGCGTCATGGTATTGTGGTGTGGAAATTGGTTTTTTGTATTATTATTATTTTTTTAATTTTTTCTCATCCATATGCCAGCAATAAACACCTGAGACCCTCAGGCGCGATTCTCACGTCTTTCTTACGTTTATGCAATTGTGTTTTGAGGGGACTTTGATTCGTGTCTGTTTATGTGTATGGAACCTTTATTTAGCATAAACAAATCTCAGCATGTTTGCAAATATTACACACGCAAATACTCGCTAATATACCCAGCAGGGAAAATATGAATTAATAAAACAAATACCAGGTTCAGAACTAGTATGGTTTTGCTAGCTGAGAATCAACGCGCTACTTCGGCACGGTTGTGAATACCGGCATTTCTGATCACAGTGTGGGAATATCACTACGGATGGAGCAAAATTAATCACCCTATTGAAAGATTTATAATTTTCGTAAACGGCTCCGTACGTCATTCATATTTGGCACTTGTGTACTCGACTGCGGCTGTATACAAAAATACAAGAAATATTGGGTTAGCACCTAAGTAATTGCGGATTTCACTCATAGATGGCTTCGGTTGAATTTTAGGGTTTGCAGACGTAGTACAAAATGTAAAGCACATTTTGTTATTTGATAGTTTGCAATTCAGCTTTCAATTAGTAAAAAAAAATTTTTGGATCGGTTGCGTAGATTTCCTTTGGCGCTGGTTGAAAAATGGAAAATCAAAAGGAACATTTTCGTCATATTTTGCTTTTTTATTTACACAAAAGGGAAAACCGCATCGCAAGCTCATAAAAAGTTATGGTGACGAAGCCTTAAAAGAACGGCAGTTTCAAAATTGGTTTGCCAAATTTCGTTCTGGTGATTTTTCACGCAAAGATGAAAAATGCTCTGGTCGTCAAGTTGAAGTTTATGACATCCCAATCAAAGCAATAATCGATTCAGATCTTCAGAGTACAACACGTGAGATTGCAGGAAGCTTCTTGTATCACTTAAGTGCATTGTAAATCACTTGGCAATGTTGAAAAACTCGATACATGGGTTCCTCACGAACTGAAAGAAGCACATTTAAGGCAACGCATTAATAGCTGCAATTCGCTAAAGAAACGTAATGAAAATGATCCATTTTTAAAACGTCTGATAACTGGCGATGAAAAATGGGTTGTTCACTACAACATCAAGCTGAAAAGATCGTGGACCAAACCAGGTGAACCAACTCAAACAAGACCAAAAGCTGATATTCGCCAAAAGAAGGTTTTGTTATCAGTTTGGGGGGATTACAAAGGAATTGTCTACTTTGAACTCTTACCACCCAACCGAACGATCAATTCTGATGTCTACATTGAACAACTAACTAAATTAAACAATTCAGTTGGAGAAAAGCGGCCCGAATTGATAAATCGAAAAAGTATTGTATTTCATCATGACAATGAAATGTGTGCAAAATTTCAGGGAGATCGGTCAATAACTTTTCGAGTTATCGTGTACGCCAATTCGAAAAATATAATTTTGAGAAAAACGCGTCTAAAGTTTGAATACAACGTAACTGTACCTCGCCCAGCGCTCGAACACAAAGAATAGAGTCGTCACGGTAGACGATCTTTAATATAAGAAATACTTAAATTTACGATCTACAATTTTTTTGACTTATTCTTAAAGGATTATATTAACATTTTATGGGAAAAAAATTTTTTTTTCGAAATTTTACAGGTATCTATCCACTTAAATAACTAAAAAATAAAATTTGTTTTTAATAAATTTTGTAAACTGGGCGTGGTCAAGCGGATGACGAAAGGTTCGAAGTATGCAAATTCTGCAAAATTTATTGACAAGTTTTAAGAATTTATTTTTTTATTTAATTATTTTTTTATAAAAATATAGTTTATTCTATCTAAATATAAATATTCAAATTTTTAAAATTAAAAAAAAAACAATATTGTGCATTCATTTTATGGAGAAAATCCGCAACACAGCCCGGGGAAATTGTTTTGAAGAATCAACGAGAATTTTCAGCCACTTCAAATTTATTAATGGGTTACAAAACTGTGCCATCGAAATACAGGTTAAAAAGTTTAAAATTACTTCAAAAATTTGATGAATTTTTATAAATCTTGTACGAAATTTGAATCTTCGACTTAAATGATATTTGTTGTAGAATCGAATAAACTCTAATAACAAAAAATTAATAAATAGTCAGAACTTGTCTGTGTGCGGTGCTTTATAATTTTACAGCAGCGGGATTATATTTATTTTACTTATAAAAAATTAACTAACAACATAAATCCTATAAGCTATTTGTGTTAGCAGCTATAACAGCTAGGCCTTGAGCTCGGGAATTTCATACATATTTCCATGCTTAAATTTATATAAATTTTATTTTAGCTCCTATAACAAAGATTAGTGCTTTTAACGAATTTAGTTATTCGGGATATTGATTCAACAGAAGGGACTGAGAGGAGTGAAATTGGGAATATGGTTACACCTTGCTTCAATGCACCTTGGATCAATTCATGCCCTCTACAAAATCACCGCCTAAAATTGTTGCCTTAGGATATACAATATATACATTTTTTTCGAACTGCACCAGTCGCAAATCAGTTCGGTACAAGTGAATTTCTCTGCAGGGTACAATTATGCTGCTCGTGATTGCATATGTAGCCCTTCTTCCGGCATCAGTTGCGTAAAAATTGTGCCCATGAGAATTGACAACAGTAACGATAGAACAGCACAATGCCACTACGTATCTTAGAAGTAAAGCCGGTACGTTATGTAACTTCTATTCAAATGCATGCATATTTCCGCACGCAAAACTCAACTACACCCATATACTCGTATGCATGTGTGCTCGTATATGCAGACGCATGCTTGTCATTTGCATCAAGCCACTGTCAAAATAGTAAAAAACCAAACATACAAACAAACACCAGTAGGCTTTTGGTCGCTGCTACTTTCAATTTGCTCAGAGATTTCATTTCCCGTTTTCCTTCTTCTAACCAAATGTTTGCATTTGGTTTATATTTTTTTTATTTGCTCTTCCGCAAATAAAAAATAAATTGTCTACTTTTAGGCTTTGTGGCCTAACTGTCACAATGTCTATACAATTGTCTGCTTTGGCTTCGAGTAAAGCCAAATTGTGAGCCGTCGGCATGCGAATTGAATTGTCGTAATAGACACGTGCTATTGTTAGAGTTAGGTGTAGGTGTGTGTGTGTGTGCATATAGCTACGTACCATGCGCAAATTGCGTACCATATACAAGTATGGTATACATACATACATACATGTGAACATATGAATGTAGCAAATTAAGGCTGACGTAAGCATTTTCTTGCAGTGCATCGCATTTTCTTATTTGAGAAAAATATGCCAGAGCATAAGTGTATATATGTATACGAGTGAAGTTTCCCGACTTTTGCAATCCCCGGATTTTCGGGATCTCGTTTATACAATATCGGGTTATCGGGACTATTCCCCGGACTAAGGTATTCATACTTTGCAACAACTTAACTCGAAAAAAAATTGCTACAATATTTTTGGGACCTCGTTTTTACAATCCCGGAGTTTCGGGAATTTTCTCAGTATTTAGATATTAATTATTTTGCAACAACTTAACTCGAGTACATTGCGTCAATATTTTTGGGATCTCGTTTTCTCAATGCCATGTTATCGGGACTATTCTCGGGATTACTCTCGGGATTCTTCCCGGAACTTTGATATTGATTATTTTGCAACAACTTAACTTAAAATAGGCATCAATATTTTCGGGATCTTGTTATTAGAATCCCGGGCTATCGGGATTATTCTCGGAATTATTCCCGGGACTTAGATATTCTATGATTTGCAACAAATTAACTTGAAAAGAAATGCATCAATATTTTTGGGGTCTCATTTTTACAATACCAGGTTTACGGGACAGTTTCACGTAATAAAAAATAAATAAATGGGTTTTAAATATTTTTCCATTTAAAGTGAGAAATACTCGGTTGGGGAATAAGTTCATAGCTTTTTTATATTTTCTTTTATTTTACAACGATTTTTTTGCTGTTTGGCATAAGATAAGTATGAGTATTCATTCGATAGAACTCTTTCTGCTCTACAAAACTATGTTAATTGTATTTTTGAATTATTTAATTTTTCACTAATTTTGAGGCTTAGAAATGGAATAACCAGAAGGCAAAAATCAACTTTTTCGACACCTGCTCTTCTTTGATTTTCATCGAGGTCAAAGACCTGCCGAAGCTGCGGAAGCAGCCCGGGGCATTTGCGACGTGTTTGGAGAAGGTATCATAGGAGAGTCTACAGCACGGTAATTGCTTACAAAGTTCCAAAATGGCGACTTGACGCCCATAACCGGCCCGCAGGGGAAGGCCTTCTGAACTTCATGAGGAACGTCTGAAATCACTTTTGAGGTAGAACGTTGGCGACCAGTCGTGAATTGGCAAAAAAACTGAACTGCGATCATAAAATGATTCTCAATCACCTTCGGTCAATGGAATTCACCGAAAAATTGGGATTCTGTATACTTCATGAGCTCCACGAAAAAAGCAAAGAAAGTCAGCTTTAAATTGCGTCTCAATGTCTCCCGCCATTGAGCAACACGCGAGCCTACACATCAATGTGAAGCAAAGAAAGGAGTGGGTGGCTCTAGGAGATTCGCCAAAGCCGACAGTCAAGCCGGATATTCATCCAAAGAAAATCATGATCTGTATATAGGGAGACTAGGAGAGAATGGTGCACTGGGAAGTGCTCAAAAAAATGGGATAAAAATCGGTTTTTTTTTTGCATGTTACTGTAGTAAAACATTTCAAAAATACCGTGTTAAAATTTTAAGTCAATCCGAGCAAAACTTTTTAAGTTATAGAGCATAAAGCCGAGCCGCCTCAAACATCTGCCGAGACGCAGCAGTTGCGCGCGTAGTCCGTTACAAACGTATACCTGCGTGCGGACTCAGGTATACTTTTGTATCTGTCTATTGCTCCAAAAATATTTCTAGTACATTCTATTGTATTCAATAACAGCGGCTGATGCTTCAAACTATGTATTATACCTATATAACAACTATAAATCTCAAAGGGAGCAGAGAGAAGCATCAGTTTGTCGTGCGACGCTGACTTGAACGGTTGCGACGCTGTTACTTTTCTTTAGTATTGTAGATTTTTGTAAATAGTTTTATTAAAATGCCGAGATTATCTAAAGTAACTAGAAAAGATCAACGTAAAGGAATTCGTTTAGACAGACCAAAAAAAAACGACCAAATCCGAATAAAAAACAGGAGGGTGACTTAGACACTAGCGGTGCGTCGGCGAAAAAAATCAAAGTTAACACAATTAATAGCGTACCGGAAGACACTGAAAAACATTACCTAATCATAGATTTTTTGTTGGTATTTAATACATTATCTACGCTAGTTCAGTGTAAACAGTGCGGCAAAGATCTCTCTTTCAAGTGTTGTAAGAAAGAAGGACTTGGTTTTGAAATCCAATTGAAGTGTGATTCGTGTTCGCCACCCTATGTGCCCTCGTGCGAAAAAATTGGACGATCATACGAGATAAATAGTCGATTTATTTTCGTTATGCGATCATTAGGTATCGGACAAGCCGGATGTAATAAGTTCTGTGGTCTTATGGATCTAACATGCAATTTTTTATCCAAACCAAGTTACTTGGAAGCTATGCAAAAAATTTGTGACAGCGTAAAAACCACTGCTGCACAGTTCCTTTATTTTGCAGCTCAAGAAGAAAAACGTGCAACTCTTAAGAATACACAATCTGACAACTTGACTGTTTCCGGAGACGGAACTTGGATGAAGCAAGGATTTAGCTCATTATTCGGCGTAACATCAATGATCGGCTATTGGACTGGCAAAGTAATTGATATTTTTGTGAGTAGTCTGTATTGCAAACCTTTGCAAACTTTGGCAAAACAAATTAAATACTTGTGAATTCGAAAGTTGGCACGAAGAGCATGTTGAAAACAACGAATGCCAAGCTAATCATACGGGACCTTCAGGTAACATGGAAACAGCTGCACTAATTGAGATGTTTTCTCGTTCAGAAGAACTTTACGAAGCGAAAATCGGAAATTACATCGGTGACGGTGACACTAAATCCTACGGTAACTTAGTGAAAGCGAAACCTTATGGTGAAAATTGTACAATTAAAAAAAAGAGTACATTGGCCACGTCCAGAAGCGGATGGGAGCGCGTTTACGCGATATTGTAAACAAAACAGTTGAGGAAAAAGAGGTAAAAACAGGTAAAAACGCTGGAAAGAAAAGAAGGAGTAAAATGCTTGGTGGTAAAGGCAAACTAACGGCTAAAGTTATTGATAACTTAAGCCGTTATTACGGATTGGCGATTAGGAACAACTGTGATTCCGTAGAAAAAATGAAAACCGCTATCTGGGCCACTTACTACCATCAGCAATCAACAGATGAAAATCCGCAACATGACAAATGTCCGGCCGGAGTGGATTCTTGGTGTGGTTACCAAAAGGCTTTGGCCGAAGGAAAACCATTTAAACATGAATACACCCCACTGCCAGAAGATGTTTTGAACGCAATAAAACCAATTTACGTAGATTTGAGTAAAGACGAACTTTTAGAGAGATGCCTGGGTGGTTTTACTCAAAACACTAACGAGAGTTTAAATCAGCTTATATGGAGGATTGCTCCGAAAAAACTCTCTGGCAGTACAAGTATCGTTCAACTGGCAGCTCTGGTAGCTGCATGCACCTTTAATGAAGGCACAGGTGCTTTGCTGCAGTTTATGTATGACATGGGGATTAGCATTGGGCCAAGCGCTCACGAATATGCGAGAAGAGTGGATCAAACTCGCATCGAAAGATCTGACCAAAAATGCCACCAACAGACTAAGGAGGGCAGGATAGCTCGTAGACTTGCTAAAAAAGATGCTGAAGACAATGACAAAGCTAGTGGAAACATACTCTATGGTGCTGGAATCGACGACTCCGTGTAAGTAGAGAGAAAAAAGTATTTTCTTGACGTTTTCAGAACTTAAAAGTTTAAACCCGGTTTTCTCGAACCTTTTTTTTTAAAGTGCGTAGTCATTGGCATTTGAAAACTACTCAACCGATCCTTTTGAAATTTTGCACACATATTTTACATATAAAAACCCTCCCCCCAACGTTTTTTTTGCCATTTTTTTTTATATTAAGGTGGTTTTACACCTACAAAATGGCGACATTTTTTCGTCAAAAATCACTTTTTACTTCAAACGACTACCAAATGGCTGAAAATGAAAATAAATCGTCAAAATAAACGTTGGGGAGGAGTTTAACTCATACTTTAACTAAATTATTCGATTTTTTTGATTTCAGATGATTCTACGCTGAGATATGCTGACTACTGCAAAATGTATTTTTGAAAAGACGTCTACGTAAATGTGCTCTCATTCGCTCATTTTGCAATATTTTTACATGAAAATTTTATCAAATATTCTTGAAATGTTACTTTATAATATGCAACAACTTTTAATAAACTGACTTGAACCGTTTCGCTACAATAAATTCATGAAAAAAGTGTTTTTTTGAGCGTTTATCCCTTACGATTCAATAGAAATTTACTGCTTCATTTGTTAATATATTTGAAATGAATTTCCTATGAAAATCAACTTCTCATTTAATTAAAAAGTAATTAATATTTAACGGCAAGTCGTAGTGAAACCGAATCATTAATCAGAAGTAATTGATATATTATTCACTCCAATAGCGCACATATCTACCGAACAGTAGATATATAAAAACTAATGCAAATATGCGCCATAAATAAAGTTCAATAATCACTCAATCGCATGCAGATAATAAAACTGGCTCACAATGAGTAGATTTATTGGACTTTATTAATTTTAATATTTATGTAAATTCGTATTTAAATATCTAAGCATTTAATAAACGATATAACAAAAGTAAATATACCTATCAGCCGCCGCATAATTTACGTATAACGAGTACATGAAAATAGCTGTTTAAATAAATGTTTTTACTTGAAAACCCAGAAACAAAAAAAAACAGAGCAAGTGAAATCAGAACAACACCAACAAGCACCGCAATCACATCTGTAATGCAAACCAATTCACTTTATATAATCACAGTCTTGCGCACGTGTGTGTGTGTGTGTGAGCCTGTGTAGGTTTGTATTTTTCCGGCTAGTGTGCGTTCATTCGGTCAACAGCTGGCATTCATCACTCAGGCCGCTGACCGGCTGGCCAACCAATTGGTTGCTCATACGCCCTGGGGTGCTTAACTATGTAGTAGTTTTATACACTTGCATACTTACATAGATAAGCATACATATGCACGCGCGTGCTTTGCCATGCTATGGCGTGCTTTGTTCGGCATTGTTGGTTAGTGTGGAATTTAAAACGCTTCATTAATTTTAGTCAAATTGTTCAGCTATGGTGAATTGATGGTTCGCTAGTGAGAATTGAATATAAGAATAGATACCTACAAATATGTATAAGTATATAGTATGTACATGTATGCGTGTATGTGTGTGTGTGTGGGTAGCGCATTGTAATTGATCTGTAGCGCCAATTGCTCCGGAAAGGTAAATATTGCTTGTGATGAGCCGTAGCTGTTGACGTGTCGAAATTTCGTAAATGTATGCATGTATGCGTAAATACATACATACAACCAAGTATATACATACATATGTACATACAAATTCATACATATGATGTATACATGCGAATGTGCATGCAAAATTGAATTGCTGCAGTTTAACAACTGATTAAGTGTGGCCAAAATGTGTTAAACTACGGTAGATAAATGACGTGTAACGGGAAGGAAAACGTGAGTGGTGTTGTCAGGAAAGAAAATGATATTGAGCCAATGAAATGTTTCGAGTTCTATTTGAGTATGCCAGGAGATTATTAATGGAGACTCAAGTACACAGAAATGGATATCCTACGAATAGGAGAAGTGGAAAAAGAGAACTGATATTACACGCTAAACTCCTGACTCAATGTGGAATCTGAGTAGCCTTTCGAGGGATAGAAAATGTAGCTGATCTATTTTCAATACAGCCAACCCAAAAATATGTCTTCTTAGTTTAACGTTTACTACTACTAACGCAGAAATATCTTATTTCTAACACAAATTACGGGCAATGATGTGCAGAAATATTCAAAAAATATCGAGATTCATAAAATAGCCTAGCACAGCTACTCATAAAAAAATACCAGTCTAACAGTTAGACACGATGGAAGTGAAACCTTCCGTAATTTTAGTTTTATTTTCTTTCTGTTTTTTTTTTTCTGTCGATATTCACGACACTTTTCTGTATTATTTTTCGGCATAATTGCGGTAAATATTTAAAAATGAAAATATTTACGAATATAAAAATACGGACGCAATACAGCACACGCCGTAGGCGTACTAACATACACACAAACATTCGTAGGACGCTTGGTCTAAGCAAGTATTAGGTAGTGTACTATAGGTATACATAATGCCTTCTCGCTCACCGTGGCTTCGTAATACGCAGGCGCGCACACATACGTATGTACTAGCATACACACAAACATACATACGTATGACGCATGAACTAAACACCAAAGCAAGTAATAGGCAGTGTAGTATACATACTACAATACTCTCTATACTAGCGTGGCTCAGCAGTACGCAGCCACACACATATACGTATATCAACATATAAAGGGAGTGGGGAGGCTACGAAGCACCACACAAAGAGGAGACGGAATAGGGAGCGCTGTATAACTGTGTTCTATCTCATTCTCTCGCAGGCTGTATACTATAAGATCTATATGTATGTCTCTTTTTAGTGTCGCTTTTTCGTTTCATCGAGTCTCAAATAACTCCCATCGATTCTAAAGAAGTTTTCACTTCAAAAACTAAATATATTCAATTACTTGGTGGAACGGCATTGCCATTTTAAAATCCCAGAATTTCAGCACTAACAAAATAATACAAAATTAAATTCTACTCAATAAACTGTCTCACCTGAAGAAAAAATACTAAATTACTCGTCACTCCGGAATTGACATTTTAAATCCCGAAAACCCCGAAATCCCGCAAATCCGTATCACAAATTAGTCGAAAAATATACTCTTCTGCACCGCTAACTTTCCTAAACTAGAAACAAAATATATTCAAATAAAGGGTTTTCCAATAACAGGTGTTATTGGTGAATGGATTGCACTAGCGAGAGATGATTAACTACTTTACTACTTTTTATGGCCGGAATTGGATTGTATTGATCTGGACAACATTTATTTTCAACAAGACGGCGCTACGTGCCACACAAGCAACGAAACCATTGATCTTTTACGGGAGAAGTTTCCGGACCGTGTTATCTCTCGAAGAGGTGATCACAATTGGCCAACGAGATCTTGTGATTTAACACCTTGTGACTTTTTTCTTTGGGGCCACGTGAAAGAGAAGGTCCACGCCAACAGCTCAGGGTCGATTTAAAAATGGAATTCGTGAGGCTATCGAGGACATAGGGCAGCCACTTTGCAAATCGGTTATGGAAAATTTCATGAAAAGCATATTGTCCTGTAAGCGTTTTCGTGGTGGTCATTTGCCTGATGATATTTTCCACTATTAACGGCATACCTTCCTCTTCATAATGAAATAAACATCCGATCATTTATATTACAAAATAGCATTTTTCTTTGAATATCAAAATAACACCTCTCATTAAAAACCCTATACTTAGCAACCCCATTTTAAAATCCCGAAATATCGGGACTTACAAAATAATTCAAAATTCTACTTAATATACTGCCTTCACCTGAAGAAAAACAATTTATTAAATTACTTGGCACTACGGGATTAAAATTTTAAGTCCCGAAAACCCCGAAATTACACAAAATTTTTTTTTTTTTTGAACAATATACTCTCCTGCATCACTAACTGATCCGAAATAAAAAATAAATAAAAAAATTATTTAATAACTTCGGGATTACACTGTTCAAATCCCCAAACCCCGTGATCTGAAATTATATCCCACTCACACCACTATCCTTACCTGAGAAAAATAATTGATTCAATCCCAGTTAGTACGAAATTACCCCTCAGCTGCAGAGCAAACAGAACCTGTAGTGTACGAGTATGTGAAGTTTAATTAAAAAAAAAATCTTGTACTTATTCCTAAACTATCCTGTTTAATCTGAGACCCACCTCGTATTAAACATTCATCCATTTTTACTCAATTTGCTTTATCGCACTCTATTTCCTCCTTTTTTTCTACTCATAAAAAGAAGAACGTGGACATCCTTACTTATTTTTTATTCTTTTCTACTCCGGCTATCAACTGGTCACCTGCCCTTTCGAGCAATAAAAACTAACTGTAAAACGAAAAAGTTTAATACTCCTCACACAATAAAATGCCAAATGTCAGAAAAGTGAAAATAATCCAGTCACCGAGAAATTCATTGCAAAAGTAGCACCAAAATACTTATACAATGAAAACTTTTCTTGCCACGAAATCGTACGCTTTCGATCGCCCGCAATTTCTTTTCCATTGATTTGAAGTGATGATTATAGCTACACACATATACATTTATTTTATATTTCATACATACAAATATGTTTGTATTCTTATGGATGAATATATGTACTCTTATATACTTAGTTGTATGTGTGTCTGGAAGTACATACGCGAATTCGTGGCTAAGCACAAAATGTTGTTGGGGTGGCCACTGCGGCCACGTTATTAGGATAATGCGGCAAATCGTTCATGACCAGTGAACAAGCAGTCAATTGAGCGGACAAACAAGGGAAGGCTATGAAAGGCAGCCAAAGTAAATCCTTTTGCTGGTGGTTGTTTTTATTGATTTACAAATTTAAGGTGCGTGGGGCGGAGTTAGAATGAAGGCATAGGAATTTAAAAAGCGAGTTCTGGGTTCAAGAAAAGTTTGCGTTTACTTCCACTTTTTTTTATTTTTTTTTCAAGGGAACGATTGTTTCTTTTAGTTAAGGAATATCTCAATTAATACAAATCAACAACAAAATTTCAATCCCCCTACCAGTTAAAAGTCGCTGCTTGACAAAGCTTTGAATTTACGATTTTTCACTAAGAATTTCCTACTTCTCATCATTGAAAAACTATTTTTATAGAAACTATTTTGCAAGTAATTTTAAAAACAGTATGTCTTTTTATTAATCTAAATCCTAAAAATACTGATTTTTACAAAAAAATACACTCATAATAAACTCTAAAACTGCATACCAAATATTTTCTCGAGATTCCAATTAAAATCCGTAGGTCTGGAATGGAAGTTTTGCAAAATTTTTGTAGTCTTTGTTCAATGTTTTAAAATGGGATTTATTTAGCTTTCAGTAGGCAATAACTTGTGTTTTATAAAAAATTTATCAGCATGAAAAAAGTCGAAACTGGTCAAAGTGTTGATGTGCTATTATTTGTCACAGTCGCTTGTTTCTCTTGACTTGAAAGGTAAGAATTTTTTTTTTTTTTTTTTTTTTTAATAAATCAAAATTATGAAAGAGACCTCTACTTAGAATGTTATAAATTATAAATATGTTATCGTCATAAAACATTTTTTGCTTAAGGCCATCCTCGACGAAGTCCTTTTTTTTACTCAGCACACAGACAAGATTAAGTCCATTGTACCTTCTTAACACATCACTGCTAACACATCAGATTCGAACGAAGGTCGAAAGGTCAAAGTGCACTGTCTGAGATGCCTACCTTTTCCATGTGCTTCGCCCATAGAAAGTGGTCCATCATCAGTCTAACCAGCTGCCTAAAGGAGAGGACGATCTGCAACAGTCGGTCAGACATGACAGGTTACAACAGTTTGTACATCTGCAGCATCTCTCAACCTGACAAGCTCACTTTCGGATTGAAGTTACCCATTTGCTTACTTGATGGCTGCAGAAGGGAGTGGAAGAACGGGCTCCGCGCCAAAGAAGTTGGCAACAGAGCCCATCCTAGCTAAAGAGTCAGAGGTATCGTTACCAGCGATACCCACGTGGCTCGGGATACATGTTCAGTCCAAATTTACAGAAATCAACTACCCTTGAAGTGGTTGTAGGGCTGTCTAAGGCCATAACAAAGTTCACTTCTTCTTGAACAGCATACAACAACAGCGTACATTCAAAACGCAAAGTCCAGCGGGATTCCACGTAGACACCAGAGCCGGATCCATGCTCGGTCCTAGAACCATCCATCTTGTTTTCAGAGTTTGACCACAATTTAGTCTCTGGCATATCCTATCTCTTTTCAAGTACGACTTCGGATGGCATGGAGTCAAAAGGTATGGAGAGAATCTTTGGATCGAAGTCCATGTCTACTCTGTCTACCAATTCACACTGTGTTTCCGCCTGTAGATGCCCTGCAATGACTCTGCTTGAATGGAAACATTAAGTGGTGGTAGACTAACAAGGGCCTGAAGTAGTGGGAAAAGCTCCGGTGCAACAAATGGCCACAGAGCGTTGTAGTCTCGATAAGGTCCTCCTGACTTCCACGAGAGAGAGAGTGTCTACTCGTCCATACCACAATTCTTTTTTTTTAATAATTGGCGCGTACACCCTTTTTGGGTGTTTGGCCGAGCTCCTCCTTGTATTTGTGGCGTGCGTCTTGATGTTGTTCCACAAATGGAGGGACCTACAGTTTCAAGCCGACTCCGAATGGCAGATATTTTTATGAGGAGCTTTTTTCGAACCGACGTTCTCTCGGTGAATTCCGAATGGTAGTCGCGCACCAACCCATTCGGCTACGGCGGCCGTCTTATCAGTGTAGATCTACAAGATTTTGCTGGGAGGAAAACCCAACGTTTTCCCAAAGACACTCTTGCACTGCCAGAAGGCTGTCAGTGGATTGGAGGGCTTTGTTTCAATGTGTGACTTCCAATGGAGTTTACTATCGAGGATTACTCCAAGATATTTAATTTTTTGGATAGCTGGATTATGATTCCTTTTATAATAGCTTAGGCAGAACGAGGCCATCAAGCTACTTAAATTTGTTTAATGTAGAATAGAGACAATAATAGAGATCGACGGTCGGTGGTGGTAATGTAGGCGGACAGAGATAAAGACACAACTGCAATTTAAGGGGTTACATCCGTCGATGTTTTTTTACAGATTATTATTTTTTATAGTTTTAGGCGTATTTCTGTGGAAGTCCATTGTAAAAATTCCCCATAGATACAAAGCTATGGTAGAAAATGTAACTGCCCGACGAGAGTTTGATGCGCACAGGTTGCTGTCCTTCGTTTGGGGCAGCTGGCCGTCACTTTCAGAGCCATGTACGATTAATGAATACAGGCACAAAACTCCTTTACTCGAAATTGTACTGAAGGCAATAAACCCCACCTGTGACGAACAATTACTTTAAAAGTGTTTAGGTGGATTCACACTAAATGTTAATGAGATTCTTAATTCGAAGATTGCGCCCAAATGTAGTCCAGATAGTCGAAGAGTAGTTGAAATAGCTACCAATGTTGCCGTATAAACTTTAAATGACGGAGCATAGAGTTTATTAAGAATGGAAAGATTACTTGGAATAACAATTGGATATGAGGAGTATCACTATTGTCTCGGAGAAAATTCAAACCGGCTAAAATATGCACGAATCAAGGCTATGAAAGCAACAAAAGAGGCCAGAACATCTCGTCGACTGGAAAAAAATAAACAACAACAATTGCTTACTGATCAGGAAGGCATACAATATTAACCTGGAATGGGAGATTAAACGTAAGTTAACAAAATAAATTGAAATATTCATTTTAAGTTCTTGCTTTAAATGCGCGTGACCTCGAGTAAAATGCACTGGAAAGTTTAAACTCGTTTTTCTCGAAACTACTTTTTCCGGTACGGTCTGCATGATAACTCATACAGTTTTTAATATTTTTTGATGCATTTCTTTTTCAAATATTCGAAAGTGTTTTCTCTATAGTTTGTCAGATTTTTATTAAAAAGTAGTATAAACATAATTAAAGTGTGACATTTATGATATAAAACGCATACTTTTTTTTAAATTTCGTAAATGGTAAAATTTTTCGAAATTTATAAATCCGGCTCGACAGACTACAAAGAGGATTGTTATTATTCGAATTGTTGACCACGGGTGATATGGTAATTCTAAATCTATAAAAATTCGTTGAGAAAGAAGAGTATTAATAAATTAAAAAATTATTTTTTTTTGACATGACAACGTCTAATAATTTGATGGAGCCGGCAGCACGCACCAAAAAATGCAGCGTTATCTTGCTCTAAGGCGTTCCATTTAAGGCTTGAACTGCAAGCGAGAGCGCGGAACGAACGGCAAAGAGGCACAATCGGGCTCCGCGTTCGGCAACGTTCGACATCTGGCTACCTCCTGCTTGAGTAAGCGATGCATCCGGACAGCTGCTATACAATAAAACAAGACTAATTCACAGCCTATGAGAAACTACATACACACATACACATGCCTGTATGCACATATGTACGTATATGTATAACGAACTTTGTTCTAAGAGCCAAATGAGTGTGCGCTTTTACTCACTTAAAAATGTGTAAACAAATAAACAACAAACATGGGATTCAAGGTCCATGATGCGTCTCAAATAACCTCTCTGGATTAATGCCAACCTCCTCCTTCACGCGGTGTTTCCTGTTATCACAGAGTTGAGGCCCTGGCGACCGAGCGTATGGCGGTATAACCATACCCAACACCTACTGTTGGAGGAAATACCATCAGCTTCGTCATAGACCTGGCGTGTTCGGAAGCCACGTGTCTAATCAACGAAAAGCGAAGGTAGCAGCCCTACCACCGAACTAAGCGGGCATATGCTAATAACTTATGTTCCGTCGAAAACCTAATTATTCGTGTATCTACAAGAAATGAAAACAAAAATCGGATAAACAACAACGGAAATATGTTGACGACTATACGCTATCGCTCAAGGACTAGATTTGGACAATGGAACGTTCGCACTTTGTACCAGGCTGACAAATTTGCCCAACTTGGTGCAGAATGCGACCGATTAGGAATTGACGTAATGGGACTCAGTGAAGTCCGATGGAATGGATGTGGAGAAAAGCGCAACAACAAAGGAGGACTGCTAATATACTCAGGTATGCCTAACGAAAAAGATCCACACTATAGAGGAGTAGGCATATATCTCAGAAGAAGGATTGTTACCTCGCTCATGACAGGGAAAGCCATCTCAGAAAGAATTATAACTGCCCGACTTAACACAAAGTATCATAAAATCACTATCGTGCAATGCTATGCTCCCACAGAAGACAGCGAATTATCAGTCAAGGAAAACTTCTACAGCCAACTAGATCATACATTGTTTACGATACCAATCAATGACATAATCGTGCTAATGGGAGATTTTAACGCTCAATTAGGCCCAAATAACGAGAATTTTGAGAGAGTTCTAGGAAAGCATGCGATAGGCACGCGGTCTGAAAATGGAGAATTATTACTAGAGCTCTGCAGCAACCACGATCTCAGAGTTGGAGGCTCCGTATTCCCACACAAATTAAATCACAAAGTTACGTGGGTTTCACCATCGATGAATGTAGAAACTCAAATCGACCACATTTGCGTGTCAAGAAAGTATTTTAATATTGTTCGCGACGTACGTAATAAACGCAGCGCAGATATAGGAAGCGACCATCACCTAATTATCGCAGAGCTTTGTATCAAACTCTTCCCGAACACCAGAAAGCGCGCTCAACAAGCTAAGAGATACGACCCTACCAAACTAAAGACCGAATCCATTAGAACAAGGGTTGTTGACAAAATAAATAATATTCGCATAGATACTACAAACCCAATACGCAATACAAGCCATATATGGGCTAAACTTAAAAAAGAGTTAAAGAAGATCTGTGACGATACGAAGAAAAAAGCAGAAGAAAAAAGACAGAGCTTGACTCTGAATATAGAAGGCTAACTAAATTGATTAAAAAGCAAGTCGTAAAAGATAAACAAGATTTCTATGATGAACTAGGAAGGAACGCGCAAAATGCAGCTGACAGAGGTAATATAAGAGACGTCTACAAAGCAATTCGTAAACTGAGTGGCTACAAGGGAACATACGAGTCGCCACTATATGACAAAAATGGCACAATAGAAATATGTAAAGAAAAACAGCTCGCCATTTGGAAAACGTATTTCCAAAAAACTCTCAACTCTGTGTACGGAGAAAGTTCAGAAAGTGTCGAAATAAGAACACGGCGTCACCCTAACAGAAATATAAGCGTGCAACCGCCAGATTTAGGAGAGATAACAACAGCAATCAAAATGATGAAAGACGGCAAAGCTACTGGAAATGACGGTATCCCTGCTGAACTCTTCAAAGTCGATACTGAGGCTATGGCATCCCTGTTGCTACCACTATTCCAGCAAATCTGGAGAGAAGAAGTGATGCCTAGTGATTGGAAAGAATCTATCATTATTAAGCTACCCAAGAAAGGCGACCGGAAAAAATGCGAGAACTGGCGAGGAATATCTATTCTACCGGCAATCGCAAAAATTTTTACTCAAATTATCCTAGAACGAATATCAGCCCCGCTGGATAAACTTATCAGACCAAATCAAGCCGGTTTTGGACCTGGACGCTCGTGTATCGACAATATACATACTCTTAGCATCTTGATAGAACAATCTGCATTTATCGATTTTGCAAAGGCGTTCGACTCCCTAAAGCGGGGTATAATCTGGTCTGCTCTATCTGCGAGAGGTGTGCCAGATAAAATAATTAACATCATAAAATGCATGTATGACGGCTCATGCTGCCGAGTGTTGCACGAAAAACAACTAAGCGAGTCCTTCCCTACTGTATCAGGCGTGAAGCAAGCTGCGCACTCTCTCCCTTACTCTTCATAACAGCACTGGACATAGCTTTCGAAACTTATAATCGATGTGGTATAAACTGGAAGATAACTCAAAAACTTGGCGGCCTATCATATGCGGACGACGTCGTTCTAATTAGTAACTCTTATAACGAATTACAAACAAGACTCTCCAACACAACAAACGACTGCTTAAAACTTGGCTTACAAGTTAATATAAAGAAGACCAAGTCTATGAGAATTAACGTAATCAACAACACAGAGTTTAAAATAGACGGAGGACAAGTTGACGATGTAAACAAATTTGAGTATCTAGGTAGCATCCTAACCCCCGATGGTGGCACAACGGCTGACATTCAGCGTAGGATATCCATAGCGACGAACACGTTTGCTGGGATGTCACGAGTGTGGTCTAACAAAGCGCTTAAAAGAGACACTATAATCGGTATATTTAATGCTTGCGTAAAATCTGTGTTACTGTATGGTAGCGAAACGTGGCACATGAAACAAGACTCAACGAGAAAACTACAGGCATTCGTAAACAGATGCTTGCGACGCATTATCGGTATCTGGTGGCCACGTACTATATCTAACCCTCGCCTGTGGCAACTGACGAACCAAAAACCTATTGAAAAGGAAATAATGCACAGAAAGTACAAATGGATCGGACACACCCTCCGAAAACAACCCAATGAAATAGCCTACTCAGCCTTACAATGGAACCCGCAAGGCACTAGAAACAGAGGGCGTCCCAAAATGACCAGGAATCCAAAAAGTCATTCAATGAATTAAAATTCCAAGCCAGCAATCGGAATATGTGGAAATCTTTTGTAGATAGACTAAGTTCTTAGTACATATACCTATATGTATCGTAATACCTGAACATGTCAATAATAATAATAATAATGCGAACTATCGCTTTTATATGCAATAAATGAGCAGCAAAGAGATGAGAGAGCAACAATGCATCAATCCATTCATCGACTGGCACATTTCAAATTTTATAGTATTCAGTAGTTGTACGCGAATCGGCAACAGGTTAGAAAGTGAGCAAAGTTTTATTAAAAGAAACAGAGAGTATAACTGAATTTGATGTGCACAACTCTTTTTACAGCAAATTACAATTAAATTTGCAAAAATAATTAAGTAACTAATTGAACAAAAACTTTTATTCAGTTTACTTGCTGAAAGAAAAAAGTCAATACAAAATGCATTATTATAAAATAATAAAATCAAAAATTAAATTTTAACGGTCGAGTAGAAATTGAAACAATAACTTGTATGCAAGTATTTTGTAAATTTAAAATGATTTTCTGAACAAAGAATTTTATGAAAAATTTTTCTAAATTGTTTTGTAAAAAAAAAATTGACATAATTGGATTTATACGAACAAATAAATCTAAAATGATCAATTCCATTGCGATTCCATTTACCTCCTTCTCTATATCCATACAAAATATCTATCAAACAAATAAAATTAAAATTTTCTTTTGAAAAGCTCCACCATTCCATCAGTATTTTCTTATGACGTTGTCTTATTAAACTATCGTCAGTAAACCTACTTAACAGACAAACCCTTTTTTCTAACATATGCATGCATGAAAAAATCGTTTTGAAATCTGTATACTTTAAAATTTTTGACAATTTTCGAAAGCTATTCTCTCATACTTCAGTTTGGGGTATATTTTCCAAATAAGTTTTTTTATTTACAAATAGAAATGTGGTAAGAGGTGTTAAGATATTTTCGTTAATATGTTAACTTTTGTAGCTCCCTCTGTAGCCCTGCGTGCATACATATACAGTATGCATTTGCATGCCAACATACATACATATAGGTATGTATTTAACTTATACATGTAAGTCTGCGAAGTAATTTGGCATACTTTCAAGTCACATATACTAACAAATATATGTACATGCTTACATGTGTTTAAATCACCGCCGCTATCAATAAATCAAAATGAAATATTTGCACATAAATTTAATTGTTTCACATTAAAAAGCGATATGTCCTATTTATTTCTGTTAAAAAGTGTTATTTAAATGAAAATTTAATTGCAATTAAATTTTTAAAATTAATTACCATGAGGATGTGATTGAATTTATTTATATACTAGGTGCGTGTACATACTTATATATATACACAAAAAATAAGTATGAAAATTCAGAAAAAAGGTGTAGTAAAATTTAATAACCACAAGGTATAACAAATTTTGATTTTTTTTATTGAAAGATAATGAAAATTAGGAGTAAATCATTTTTGTAGAACAAATTTAGTACAGCACGTCTGAGATTTTATATATTACATATACATATATCATGCAATATCAACATAACCTAGAAGGTCCACAGGGGCACTCCACATCCGTATTATCTCCACTTCTTTGGCTATGTGTGACCAGCAAAATCGTAATAAAACTTACGCGTACGCTGATGATGTGATGCTAATGGTGGTATTACTGTGTCCCAGTACGATCGGTGGGACCATCCAAAGGGCGTTAAGCGAGCTTAACTCTTGGGCCACAGGATGTAGCCTAAGTTTAAGCCCGCGTAAAACAGAACTTATGCTTTTTACCACCAGATACAAGGTACCGACTTTTACCCTACCAAATCTCTACGAACAAATTCTTACACTTTCTCCCAATGCAAAGTATTTAGGAGTAATTCTAGACTCCAAACTTAGCTGGAAATGAAAGGTCAACGAACGGGTAAGGAAAACAAAAATTATATGCTTGTAAACGTATGCTTGGAAGAAGGTGGGGTCTTCAACCTAAGCATACATTATGGCTGTATAAGGCGGCTATACGACCCATTCTATCGTATGGTTCAGTAGTTTGGTGGAAAGCTCTAAGGAGAGAGTACAATACCAAATTACTCGGCAGAATACAAAGATCAGCCTGTGCAATAACGGTCGGTGCAATCAGATCATGTCCTAGACAGGCTCTCAATGCACTGACACACGTTATTCCAATAGACCTACATATAAAGAAGACGGCAACCATGAGTGCATTTAGGTTAAATGAAGCTGGAAAGAAAAACTTATGGTCACGTAAGTCTTTTATTACAACAAACTCAATTAACCTCGACGAGGACTGATTACATCGTCC
This sequence comes from Anastrepha fraterculus, assembly GCA_037575425.1. Taxonomy (NCBI): domain Eukaryota; kingdom Metazoa; phylum Arthropoda; class Insecta; order Diptera; family Tephritidae; genus Anastrepha; species Anastrepha fraterculus. The sequence continues at coordinate 74,478 of JAYXIM010027611.1, forward strand.
CAACGCAAACTTTCAATAGAAATTTTGCCACTCTCTTTCCATCTAAGGAAGAATGGAATAAGGGATTCTCTCTAAACAACTTCGACACTACAGTCTATACGGATGGCAGTAAAATGGGCTGCGGTGTTGGAGCTGGTATATATTCTCATAGACTTGGAATTGGAAAATCTGTGTGCCTCCCTAATACCAGCAGTGTCTTCCAGGCGGATGTGTTGGCAATTGGGGAAGCTTGTAGGCTACTAATCACAGATTTCTCTTTTAAGGGAAATATTGCTATTCTTTCGGATAGCCAAGCTGTAATCCAGATACTGGACTCGGCTACAACAACCTCTATGGTGGTGGAACAAAGTAGGAATAGCCTCACCAACTTGCGTGAAAACCATAAAGTAAGTAAGTAGTATTCACACCAGCGCAGTCAAGAATGCAATTTCCCTAAAATACCTCCGAATCGCAGATTGTAGAAGGAGAGACCAGACGAAATGCAAAATTAGCAGAACGTTATGGCCCACCTACAACCTCAAGCAATCGTCGACATTAATAAGCATGAAACGACGGGACGCCTGGAGACTAACGGCATTCATAACTGGCTTCTGGTCTATAGGAGAACAAGCAGCAGGGGGTATCCCTCATAACACATACTGTCATAGTTGTAAGCAACCGCAGGAAAAGAAAGCAATCTGTCATTTCCTCTGTGAATGCCCTGCCCTATGGAAGGACAGATTGTTAACCCTGGCCAAAGGAAGACGTCAAAAGCCGAATAAGGTTGCTAAACAGCACAGACTAGATATAGTCTTGCTGTAAATAACTGTTGGTTAAACAAGTTGGTAACGAGGATGTGCCAACAAAATGGTGCGGCAGCGCTAGTTGGATTCTGGATGAATCACCACTCTAAACAACCAACCAAACATATATATCATAGGTAAAAAAATACTATATTTACCAGAAAATTTTAGTAAGGGCTACCGAAGACACAAAAACTAGCAATATTGGGATTTCTTCCTAATTTAAAGCAATGCTCACTTACCCATAAATCAGTGATGGTAAATGATTTTTTGAAAAATCCCTACACAGCCCAAAAAAATTCCCTACTTTTCCCTACGCTTCAAAAAATTTTCCCTACAAAATTCCCCACATATTTTTCTCCTGTGTTTACACTATAATGAGGCACTTGCAACGTCAAAATTTTATTATTTGCATAAGTTTTGGGCTTGGTGCTATTTGACACTTTAATAAGAAATTTTATTTCAAAAATATATGTATATACTAAATACACATATATATATAAACACATATATGAAGAAAAATTCAGCAAAAATACTAAAAATTACACTTTTTCATTACATTCAGTTCTGTTTAAAACAAGACAGAGCTTCTATTTTTTCAGAATCCGGCACGATTACTTTTAAGATTGGGATAAAATGGTCCACCACTTGCAGGGCGACATTATGCTTAGCGAAGAACATGCTAAATCTTATTTCGAAATTTCTGGAACCATTTGGATTACTCGGCCTTTTCTTAAAAAAACTGTTTATTTTAGGTGTTTTTTATTGTCTTCATATTTTTTTTGTACGTTTTTGCTTCGGCGTGCTTCTGCAAATCAGAATTGCCGCAGTTCAAAACTTTGTCGCACTCAGCGCATTTGCCTTTGAATGGATCGTTAGCCACAGCCTTCAACCAGCCACTACAAATTGTCGTCGTCAAGCCACTTGTTATCGAACTTTTGTTTCCGATACTTGAATTTTTCTCCTTGTGTTCCTCCGAATAGTCAGTCGAAGAGGAGGAGCTCATTTCTGTAAAATATATAAATTTTAAATATAAAAAAAGCTAAAACAAAAAAAAAACACGCGGGACAACTAACAATTTTCGCGCAAAGAAAAAATCGCGTTAGCGTTATCGAAGAAAAAATGGCAATGTTGCCGTATTAACGCTTTAAAAGTATGCTGCCATAAGGAAAAAAATACTGGCATGAAATCTTACTGCGGCTTTTTATTTTAAATGAACTTTTTTGATATTTCCCGCTATTGTAAAATTTTTTCTGTCCTTTTTGAAAATTCCCTACATTTACAGAATTTAAATAAATCTGTCCTTCCTTTTCGACAAATATCCCTACATGGTAGGAATTTTCCCTACATTTACCATCACTGCCATAAATATACATATTAAGTTGCAAAGTGGCGCACAATTAATCACTCTATCGGAACACTTATAATTTTTACATAACAAAACTGGACAGCTACAACAAGCAAACAGGTCAAAATAAAGATTTGCATCACACAAAACCATTTTTTTAGTAAAAAAGTTATTCAAAACCATAAGGGGTTTTTAATTTTGCGCCACCTTGTATAGGTATACATATTAGTTTTATTTCAATACTATGTATGCTTTGCATGTTAGACAGATAAATAGAAAACTCTAGCTTCAAATACCATGGTAGTTTTCTTCTATAAAATATTATTTTTGTTATCTTTTATTATTATTTTTTTATTATTATTTATTACTTTTTTATTATTATTTTCTTCATTGTTTTTTATTATGTATTATTATTACCATTACTGTTTTTTATTTAAAAAAATATATTCTCTACTTAATTTTTCAATCCACGCATTCCTTGCCACATCTGACGCCATCTAAAGCTTTCGGTGATCTTATAAGCAGCGCCACTAGCGACTGGGAGTACCTACTTGCCACTTCATTGGCTACTTGTAAACCTCCGTCACTTTCTAATATTGCCCAATGGCATCGGAAAAGTTCTCGAACCTTTCATATTTAAACAACCAGTGCCGATATCTTTCAAAATTGCATGGCATTTGGTTTAATATAAACTGAGTTTTTACATCTAATGTGGCTGTACTTTTAGCCGTCGGTCGAAAAAATAGTTTTGGACAAAGTGCCAATATCAAACTTTGTTTGAAATTCTGTGAAGCGCTTAAACAATATTAGCTTCAACTCCTTCACCCAAGCAACGCAATCCTGCAGCGTCTCCAGTCATAGAAACCGGCAAAATCACCGAATGTGTTACTTGAAGTCAATTTAATTTTCTTTATGAAATCGATCAGTTTCCCCTTGAGCCTTTATCGTATGACTATTGCATTGTGATAAGTTTTTTTTTTAATCATTAATAAATATGAACTGAATATCTCTAAGATTAACATTGCCGAAGACAGTACTGCAAATCTGAGCTAAAATAGAAATGTTCTGATAACTCCGAGTTAATTTATTCCAAATAGTCCCATCTGGCCTGCGCGATCTAAAAACTTTTCGAAAGAGTGTTTCAGGTCATTGATCAATCATCAGGTCACGTTTTCCTTTCATGGCCAAATACGATTTCCGAAAAGGTGGAAGTCACAGGGAGCCATATCAAGCGAATACGGGAGTGATTCCTGGTTAAAACGCGATTTCTAGTCAAAAAATCAGTCACAAGAGTGGATATGAGATGGTGCATTATCATGCAATAAGAGCCAGTTTCCTCCTTCGCGCTGTTCAGGGCGAATTCGACGAATGCGATGCAACAAACGCTCCAAAACACCAAGATAGAAAATTGCATTGAAGGTGTGACCCGTTGGCTCCAACTCCTTGTGGACAATTCCTTTGGAAACGTAAAAACAAATGAGCATCGACTTGATTTTTGACTTATCTACGCTTGGAAACACCACGTTTCATCACCAGTTACAATGTTGCAAAGGAGGTTCTCGTCTTTTCTCGCCTCTTTAATGAGGATGTTTTCCATTTCAATTCAACCGGACTATTCGGGTCATGTTCTTCGATTTCGATGTAACTCAAATATGTTGCTCTCTGGTCAAAATAATGACACACGTATTTTTTTGTTCGCCCGAAAAAAATTGTTTTCAAGATTTATCGGCAATTTTGTTTTTTGGCTCAAAATCGATTTTTTCGGTTCATCTTTGATAAATTTACGACCAATTTCATATGTTCATTGTCATTTAGATCCTCACAACTATCTTTGAAACTTGTAGACCACTCATGAACTCTGGCATGAGATAGACAATCACCGCCATAAACTTTCATCATCAATTCAAATGCTTCGGTAAACGTTTTACCGATTTTAAAACAAAATTTGATATTAGATCTTTGTTCGAAGCTCATTTTTGTACCGATGACACAAACATCCTGACACTTTAGACGCAATAACTTCGCTTCCACTGAACCGAATGTCAGCAAGCTTTCACTGGAAGTCAGCTAGGGGTGTAACTTCCAACGCACTAACTCATTAAAAATATGGCGCCATCAAAACATTTATAGACGCCAGTCTTATTTATTTCGGACTTCACCTTGTATTCCACTAGGTGTGAATTTGTTTAGAGGGGAATAAAATTTTAAAATTTTTGGTGAAAGTGTGAATATTTTATCAAAAATGTTATGTATAAAACAGCTGTCTTTTGTCTGATGCGCTTTGTGTAACTTCATTTTATTCGGAGAACTACACTTAGACCATGAATAGGAATTGAAGGCATTCATAAGTCGGCGATCGTCATCCTGTGCAAGATTTACCAAAGAGAGTTAAATATGTAAGAAGTTTGCTATGATTCTCGCCCATAAAAAGTATTGTATAAAGTCCAACGCGAAATATATCGAAATAAGTATATATGAAATAAATCGGCATCACTTAAATCTTTTTAATTTTCTTAATTTTACACCAGTGCAAGAACTTTTGCGGCATACCTTGTATTCAAGAAAATAATATTCAATGCGAATTGAATTAACAAGAAAAATCGTTTAGCAAATTGGCTCATATTGAATTCCTGCATCGAAGCGATATCCCTTATCCTCTTTTTTTAATGGATTTTACTCTCCAATTATTTTTGTATATACTCACCTAATTATAAAAAATATATATTTTTTTTTTAACATCGAACACATCTTTTATTTTATTTGTAAGGTTGCTGTTCATTTCTTTTTATTTCTTCGAATTTCCAATATGTTTTTTCTCTTTTGTGCTAATATTCCATTCACTTCAACCTTTTGAGTTATCATGCCCCAATTAGTAAATCTTATGAACAGCCTCTTAGCAAATTTTGAAGTATGTCACAAAAGCGTTTGAAATTCATATTGTAAAAAGCCACAGGCAGAAATAAATGTGAAAGTATGCAGCTATATTTTCCATATAAATTTGGTACGCTTGAAGGATATTTTTCTTCGAAAAGCCAAGCCCGAAAGCAAAGGCTTCGTTCAAAGCAATGTATGAATTCACATTTTAAATAGAATTTTATCAAATTAAAAGCTACATGCGCTTTTTAACACACTCAACATATTAGTTAACAGACGTAGACATTAAATTGATTGGCTGACAATTTATTGCATACAAACAGATAGCAAATAATAGAGACCCAAGCGGAAATTATAAGCAAAAAAAAATTTAAGAAAAATTTTACGCATTTAAATATTGGCCTTTGTTATACATATAAAATTAAATTTTTTTTATTGGTTTGTAGCTTAACCCTTTAAGGCCTCTGTGAACTTTATAAAATTTTAGACGAACTGAATGAAAAGTGACTTATATTTATTCCTTCCGCTCCGTAGTGAAGAGTAGGGCCACAAAAACTGACATGGGATTAAAATATTTTTGGTATTCTTGTCAATTTTCCTAAAATTCTTTCACTTGTTAATAAGAAGTAAACTGAAATTGGTTTTAAAAGAGTTAATAATTTTAAAACTTTTCAATAATAAAATTTTGGTGTAGCGTCTTGAAAGTGAAATGACTTTCGTTCGTTTTAAAATTTTTGTAATTTTTTATATTCTTTAAGATAAAAAAATAAATATTAAAAAAAAAATTATCTTCAAAGTTATAAGTATTTGAGTGCCCAGCGCTCCAGGTCGGCTTTCTGTATTAACTCGACTTTAATGCGTTTTCTGAAACTTTCATTATTCAAAATCTACTACACGAATACGTTTAGAAGTTTTGCACAGTACGTCCTTACATAACTCACAGGATATCCCTGGAAGTTTTTTTGTGCTACGGAAAATTTAAAAATCGAAAAAACTCCTCGAAGTGATGTTGCGAAAAACATTTCCATTAAAAATTTAGGAAAACATGGTTCAAATATCTCATCGTTGTACGGAAACCGAATGAATAAGTCAACGCTATCTGTCACATCAACTAAATAAAAGTGGGATGGGTCACACAGGGACCAAAATATTATTTTACTTTTTTCCCTTCTGTTTCGTTGGCCACCCACTTGGACGAGGCTTTTTGGTGGCTAGAAGTAAGGAACGAATAAAGAGACAGTGAACAATAGCAGAGCTTCATTTTGTAGGAAATCCAGCGATAGAAGACTCCGTTCACATTCAGTTAGGCACTTCTGACTACAAACTGCGGAAATGCATGAAACCATGAACTATATAGATGAGAAAGGTAGTTCGAAAACCTTCACACATTCCTTATTACACCCCCACAGATCTAGTTTTTATGCACATATTTTTATCCGAACTCCAAACCTGCCTTAACAAAGGCACTTTCCCAAAGCCATGGAAGATGCAAACACCTGTGCTTTTACCCAAGATCAAAAAAAGCCTGGCGAACCGGAGTCTTACCGACCGATATGCATACTAGACACTCTGGGAAATATTCTTGCGTGGTAGAGTTAGCAACAGAAGCCATTGAAGGCAATAGATGGCGCGCCGGAAAAAATAATACTGAGCTGTGGTAACTCTGGGCGTTAGCTGGCAGTGTATACTAGAAGCCCTCACAAAAATAGGGTCGCCTAATTATATTACCATAATAACTGGAAGTTACTTCACGGATCGCAAATGGAGGGTTTAGAAACGAAAAGGCATTGGGGAGTATATCGTGTCAGCTGGGGTTCCTCAAGGATCAGTTTTGGGTCCACTACTACGGCATTTAATCTACGACGTTGTTCTGCTTGTAAAACTGAACTAAAGTCATTGTATTCCCGAATGATATCACGGTGGTAAAGATTGCAAAGCATATCCACGAAATTGAAAGGATCGCCAGCGAATCAGTAAGCAAAGCTTGGTTGAAGTGCATGAAGCTGAGATTTGTTGAGCAGAAGGTAGATGCAATCCTAATAAGCAGCAGAAGACAGTAGAAACTATGCATTTAAATGTTAAACTATGCTATTAAACACCTAGAAGTGATCATTGACGGTCGTTTAAATTTCCAAGCGCACTTGGAATATGTTGTGAAGAATGCCGAGTGTGCAGTCCTGTCTGTCACAAATAATGCCAAACAACGACGGCCCCAGCCACAGCAAAAGAATACTACATAGTAGGGTAGTCAGCTCGGTTATTTTGTATGCCGCACCAATCTGGGCTAACGCACTGAACATAAATAGCTGTAGAAAGAAACTATCCACGGCTTCCGTACAATTTCGGAAGATCTTTCCTTCTTTTTTGCAGGACTAGTTCGCATAGACATTTTGGTGAAAGAAGTGTAGAGAGTGTATATAAGGCTATCTGAACACGGCGGTAGAGCAAAGTAAAAAAATAGTGCAGGAAAAGAATCGAAAAGGAATCGTTTCATTGCCCACTGGCAAGATCGGTAGAATAGATCACCGAAAGGTAGATGGACTTTGGGCTAGTATCCATTCTTGCGATGGGGTTACAAAGAAACAAACAAACTTCCACCTAACCCAATTCCTTTGAGGTCACAGAGTGTTTCGAAAATACCTCTATAGATTCGGCCGTGACTGTAAACCAAACTGTCCAATCTGCACGATGGGGCAAGATGATGTTGATCACATCTTGTTCTAATGTTCACGTTATGCTCTCAAACTCTATAATACAATACATTAAAGGAAGAACATATTCTAGATTTTATGCTATCTGCGCGCATGCAAAATATATTCATAGTGATTTGAGGCGCGCGGATCTGCTTCGACGTCAACAGTAATAAGCAGCCTATGAGCTAACCAGCCCCATGAGGTAATCCTTTTTGGCAGTTCCGTGGGAGAATGGTAGATACTGGAGAGGTCCTTAATACGTAGGTGTAGCTGTGAGGCTACATGTCGGGTATATTACTATGCTGGCATAGCAGTACTCATAAGAGTTTCTTCTTCACGGGCGCCATTCTGGAAAAAACCCTACAGATCGAGTGCCGTAGTGTTTGTTAAAACCAGATTCGCTTCGTCATGCTTGTGATTGCTCACTGCGCAATAAATGTTAGACTCCCTATACTTACTAAAAATGGCCTTAGGCGCAATACACTTTATTTATACCTTCTATGTCGCTAGCTCCGAAGAGTTTCACTGTTTCAGTCATGATTTTTTAAATTATTATTCTTAAAAAATCATTTCTTATAATTAAAATTTCAATTTTCTCAAGTAAAATTTTAGATAACATAATCCAAACTGGTATACGTGCTGCCCTTACTATGACGTAAGTTGCGGCATGAAGGGTGCGAAATCGGCTAAAAACCACTACTATTTTCCATATAAGTGGTCAAAAAATGCAATTCTCCGAAGTTTGTATAAGCTATGATACTATGGAAAGGATTGCAACTACAACATAAGTTAGGAAAATAGTGAAGTATCTCTTACGCTCGAATTAGAATGCTTTGAAGGATAAATAACGGTCGCTTTCGCATGAGCGGAGACTATTCTGTGGTTATTTTTTTTACATTTATTTTCATTATTTTTTATAATTTGTTTTTATTATTTTATAATATTGGCTTGGGAAAAGAGAAATCTATTATTTTTTCGCAAAATTGTTGGTTTAAAATGGTTTTACGGTCGATCTTTAGCTGCTGGGCGATGCTGCGACTACTAATATGCCTGCCAACTTCGATTATTTTTGTTATTTTATCGACATTTTTTAACATCAAAAATACCTGAACGGAAACGACGAAACCAAAATTGCACGTAATCAGCTTTTCCAGTATCGGTACCATAAACACCATTCACAATTCCAGCGGCCTGGCTTCCATTTTCGTCATTATTAAAGAAAAACTGTAAAATGTACCGAATTTTCCCTTTGTTGACTTCGATAACTCACAACTGAAGGGAACAAACAAAAAACAACAAACTATTTTTTTTAGTCTGAAGTTTCACCTTGACAGCTTTAAATTTTTTGATTGTTACTTTACGAGATAACGCTCACCACAGCCATCTACCGATAAAATAAAAATTTAGCAAATTTTACAAAAAAAAAAAACATATTCCTAGAGGACTATCGCTCTACATTTCCTTTACTCTTAAAACACCTTACAAATGCAAATACGCCCCGTCTATTTGTGAATGCTTTGATTGCAGGCACTTGCATTGCCACTTGTCATACCGATTTCTGACAGTTAAATGATTTCAGAGATAAAAAAAGTGTGTTGAAATATTCATATCTTACACCTAAATAAATACGAATGCATACGAAAAATGCCTATAGAAACACAAGTGTAGATATTTGCATGTACATGCATAGATACAGCTACAGATGTTCACTCATTTATGAATAAGTACAAATATTTTTTATTAAGGCAGGTAAGGACTCATTGAAATGCGACGTATTGAACCGGTGATGCAGCGAAAAGCACAAATAGCAGAAAATAAATACTGTAGATGTAGTAATTAAGTAGTAGGGATGCCAATATTAGCGAACCTTTTCGGGATTTTTTTTAGTAATAACGGGCCTACTTGAAAAATATTTTTTTTAAATGAATAAAAATTCAAAAATCAGGTCAAAAACGCGCATGTAACTTAATACACTTGCAAAAGGTTTATTAGTGGAAATTGGTCTTTAAAGTCTAAACTCGCACTTTGGATGTGAGACCGGTTATGTCATACGGAGCATTAGTAAAATGGTCTGCATTAAATCGACAGTACAACGTTAGACGGCTAACAAGCCTGCAACGAGCAACCTGCGAAGGGATAACTGAAGCTTTGAAATCGTGTCCAGCAGACGCACTCAATGTTATGCTCTCCCTGTACCAAGAGACTTACGACTAATAGCAACGAATACCACCTTCGGAATGAAAGAAGGAGGCTTATGGAATGTCAAGATCTGTGGTCATAGTGTTATTTTAGACAGCCAGAGGCTTACTAACAATTCATCAGATTTTACTACCGCAACCGTAAACTTTTAAGGTAAAGTTCCACGCGCGAACGGAATGGGATTTTAATTCAGTAATCAAAGAGAGTCGCGTATCGGCAACCATATTACTGTTGACAGTTATAATTTCGAGGTTGTAAGAGACTTCGTTAATCTAGGAACCAGCTTTAACACCATTATTATCGGTCAGCCTTGAAATCCAACGTAGAATCTCTCTTGCTTCACTAGACTTAGTAGGCAATTGAGTAGTAAATTCCTGTCGCAATGAACGAAACTAGCATTTTATTCCTCACTCCTCATGCTCGTCATCCAATTAGGCGTCCCTTGGAGTGCTTGAGAGAAATTTCTTCGAAAGACTTTTGGACATTTGCACGTTAGCAACGGTGAGTATCGCAGACGAAGAAACAACGAGCTGTGTGAGCTTTACGGTAGCATAGACATAGCACAGCGAAGAAATATCCGGCCGGTTTCGTTGGCAGAGTCATGTCGTTCGAATGGGTACAAACGCTCCGGCTCTGAAAGTATTCAATGCAGTACCAGCTGGTGGTAGCAGAGGAAGAGGAAGGCCTTCTCTGTGTTTGAAAGATCAGGTGGTTTCACTTTGTTATTGGTTATCGGTTGACAATCAAGAAGAAGAAGAAGTCAAAGAGAATACAACTGTCCTCTACACTGAGGGATCCAAGATGGACTGCGGCGTCGGTGCCGGTATATGTTTGAAAGGCCTCGAAAATTGCAAATCCTTTCGCCTGGCGAATTGGAAAAGTATTTCTCAAGCAGAAGTTCTCGGGATAAGGGAAGTTTGCGAGATAATTAGAAATTATCCACAATAACTATTGGAGGTATGTATTATTTCAGATAGTTAAGCGGCCTTCATGGTTTTAAAGTCACCTATGTATAACCAATTCAGAAATCGTCAGAAAATGCAAAGAAGATATTAATGCTTTAGCGCGCACGACAGACATCTCTCTCCTCTGAGTACCTGGCCATAGGCGCATAGAAGAAAATAAAAAGGCTGATAAACTGGCAAGACAGGGGGCATCCTATAACGAATCCTAAAGAATCCAAAAGAGAGATCTTCTCGCTATTCCAGAAAGAGGCCCCTGACAGATGGACTACTACGGATACCTACAAAATAGCAAAACAAACGTGGCCCAATTTCAACAAATCCAGAAACAAAGAGTTTTTAAGAAAGTCACGATGGGACATATTCAGAATTACGTGAACAATAACCGGCCACTGGCCTTTGGTAGACCATGCCAGGAATATGAGATGGTCATACAACAATAGGTGTGAAAGCTACAATCAAAAAGAATCTAGGGAAACAGTATTTCACTATCTGTGTGAGTGTCCAAGTCTGGGTGCTCAACGACAAAAAATGCTGGGAGAATTCTCGATAGTTAACATGAAAGAAATTGCAGAAAAGAAAAAAAACGACAAAGGAAGATTCATAGTCAAATCAAGATAGTTCGAAGCAGTGGTGCTACAAGTCTGTGATGTGTCACTCAGACAATACCTCCACCCCCACAACCACCTTTAAAGTAACCTTTTTTGTACGATAAATGTTCAGTTTATGTACTTATTTTACTGGAAAAAGTGTAATTGAATAAATCAAATAAAAAACACATTTAA
>JAYXIM010027616.1:0-84617 GCA_037575425.1 Anastrepha fraterculus
TCCCAATTCACCAGACGCGAGTCCGATAAACTATTCGCTTTGGGCTATTTTGGAGAACAAAGTCCAAACTTAAAGATTCACCAGTCTCGAGGAGCTGAAAAATCCATTGTCCACGAGTGGGCCAAAACACCTGTAAGTCACATTCGGGCAGCTTGCGATTCCTTTCTGGACCGTCTCAAGGCCGTAGTCAAAGCAAAAGGTGTTCATATCGAGCAAAAGTCAAATAATTTTTTATTATTTTCAAACATTTTTTACTTTGAATTGAATAGCAGTAATTTTCTAATTTTCTAATTTACCTTTTCCATTGAGTGTATTTCTGCAAAGAGAAAGCTCCTCTTAAAAGTCACATGCCGTTCATGGGCGGCATGGAAATGTAGATCCCACCGTTTCACAATGGTCTGAAATTCAAATATTTTGGCATATATCCAAATTTTTTTTTTTTTTCAAAAAAATAGGTATGCAGTATTAATTGAGACATTTCAGCGGTCTAAAATATACAAAAAATTATTTGGATATGGCCACTCTGTTCTAAATATGAGCTTTAAAATCATTATGTAACATTTTCCCGTTTTTGCCCCATTTAAGTATATTTGTAAGTTTCAGCAACCTTTAATTTCCAACACGAAGAAATGCTTGGAGTTTGGATAGAGGGCGATCGCAAAACGAATGTTGTTTTGGATTGGGTTTTTAAAAAAATTAATATTAATGAGTTAAGTTTAAAGAAAAAAGATGAAATAAGAAAAAAAATACAAAATTTATTAGCATATGTTAGCGAAAAATTATCAAAATATAATCGTATGGTTAATAGATTTAAAGAGAAATACCCCCAGTGGGTTTCCGCAACAACTATTATTGAAATTTCTGAGAATGATTTTGAAAAATCCTGTTCAAGTAAAGCAGAACGGCCAAAGGTTAGCTACACAGATGCAAAAGATATGCTTAAGAGGAAGCTGGCAAGTGATCTTTCTTGTGAAAACAATGACGATGTTGATTTTTTGATTCATGCAACTACTACTGTTGCGGCAAAAAAATCAAAGCAAAGTGATTTACCATTTATTTTAAAGAAAACTGCGCATCAAGCAGAACAAAGCGAAATAAGAAAAGCTGTTACCTCCAAAAAACCCGAAGCAGTTCCACTAACTCCGGAAGAAGCACTCGCATTTTTACTTGAAAATGATTTAACCCTTTCGCTCCGACTTTTGCAGGGGATTTGCTCAAACTTTATTTTTGAGTTTTTGGATACCCATTGGTACTTTATGTGCGTAGAAACTAGATGAAGCTTGTAACTTATGTAGATAACGGTATTTTGAGGTGGGAAATATGTGTCCCAACAGTATTTAAAAATGGGATATATTTGTCCCAACAGGGTACAAACTACACCTAGAAAGTAGAAACAGTTTTTTGGTAATAACATATGATTTGCACTTTTATTTATTTTATGAATGTGATGAAGCGAAACATTGTATACAGAATGGCAAATTGCAAGCCCGGCAAATAATTTTTGTTTTTTTCGCGACTTTTCGATTGGCGCATGCTATGCACCGACGTCTTTTAGACTGGTCTATGGGTAAATGATCCCCCACATTTTCATTGATTTGTATGTATTCGATGATCTTCCAGACCGACGGGATCGTTTATATGCGGTAGATTCCTTTCCTTCTTCAATTAGCGACTCAGCAATCTCGGCCAGCACTGGTAAGAAGGCAGGTTTCTTCCTATTCAGCTCCGAATATATAACCCAAGTGTTTATAGCAGCCATCATCATGCCACGATAAAATACTTTTTTCCACCATTTATTTGATTTTCTGTTTATATCATGCAATCCCGACATTTGATCTGCCAAGTCCACACCGCCCATTATTGCGCGGTACGTCTTTACGATGTCAGGGCATGGAAACTCTGCCTCATGGTTATACGACATGACAAACATGCATCCAAGTACTCGTAATATATCAATTTTACCGGAGTCCGTCTGAAGAAGTTTTTTTTTGTTTCGCTCCGTTATGGGTATTTTCCTGAACCTCTCATTAGTACATTGGGCAATGTACAAAGACATGCTTCTTGGAGAACAATTTGCGAAAAATTTCGTAGGGGGTTGAGTGGCGCCCAATATCTACCAGAGAACGTAAATTCATATTCAATTTACGTTCTCTGTATTTTCTGCAATTTTGCACTCGCGGTGGTTATTAACCGATTTTCTTGAAACAAATGACTCATTCGGTGTGCTCCAAATAACCTTGCCTGAGTCTTCCTCACCTCGTGCAGGTTGATCGTCTATGCCACCATTCTCGTCACTCAATCCGGTCTCCTCTGAATCGCTGGAAGAATAGTCATTGCCAAGTGGTTTTATCTAACTCAGGACTATAAATATCATCACTTTCGACACTAAAATCAGTTCCTGTTTCCATGGATTCATCATCATCTTCTTGAAGTAATGCACTTATTTGATCGCGATTTAATTTCGACATTTTTTCTGTCTACGAGGTTGCAAAAATAAAAAAATTTGCTGTGTGATACATTATGTACAACGTACTGCTAGGACATATGTATATGTCCCTATATAAAGTCCTGCTGGGACACATGCATCCCAAAATTAATTTTCGCTGAATATTTTTCACAAAACTCATATTAAAATATATATTTGTACTTACCAGTAAAAGGGCAATATTTTTCTTTAAAAAAATCAACACTTCTTATAAAAATACGCATTATTTCACCAAAATTACGCGTAAATTTGATGCAATATTAGCGACTGCTCACAAACAACTGATCAAAACAAAACACGATTGAAACAGTGTGGAATGCGGATAACGGGAAATTGTAAGTATTGTTCGCAGCTATTGATTGGAACATTTTTGTTGAGTTTCCTATGAAAATTGCAAGTTTCAGGGAGAAGTGAACATGCTGTGGGATATCAGTGTCCCAGCAGTAGCGAAAGGGTTAAGCAAAAGGCAATATATAAACATGAGGTTGTTAAATAAAGAAAGGAATTGCAATATATATCCACGCAAGAAAAAATACAAGAAAAAATAATATGACTGATGTTTTCAATAGAGCAATGGATTCTTCAGACCCCCTTCTTTCCAGCTTGCTTTTATCCGCTAGAGAAAAATATCGGAAAAGAGAGAAGCGCCCAGAAGAAGTAATACAATTGCTTGCACCTTCAAGTGAGCTTCAAATTTTCAACCACTTGCCAGGGGGATCTGAATACGATTCGGATAATTCTGATTCCGATATATCGGAAGCAGACGTTGTGGAGAACGCTTTAGTTTTAGATATGCAAGACTGTGATTTCGAATGATTTGCTTGGTACACACAACTTTTTATATTACAATATATTCAAGTGAATTTAATAATTCTGTAACTTCTCTCTCATTTCAGATGTACAGTTAATGTTATTATAAAAATAATTGTTTCAGTAAAAACATATGTATAAATATTTGGATAATAAAATTATTTGACCACTTTTGGCTAGCATATGCAAATTTTTCATTTTATGAAACCAAATTTTTACTATAGGTCCAAGGGAGGTACTCCTAGGGACTGGCCGATTTCAACTATTTTTGGTATCGTCGATGCGTATTACGAGAATAACATATTTACCGATTTTCGTTAAAATATCGGAATTTTTGGAGCTGAAATTCAAAAATTTTTACTATAGGTCCAAGGGAGGTACCCCTGGGGAATGACCGATTTCATCCATTCTTGGAATTTTTCTTAACTAAGTCATATATAACCTGTACGCGAAATTTCAATGGCCTAGTATCACTCCTTCTAATTTATGACAAAAAATTTGAATTTCAGACCATAGTGCGTTTGTGGAAAATATGAGAAAATATAAGGCGATGGTGCCAATATATCTTTGTTAAGCACATTGACAATTACTAAATTCAGAGGCAGCTAATACTCGTAATACTTCAGCAAAAGCTATTGACTGCACATGGAACGAAGCCATTAATTTCATTAAAATCAAATTGGAAGCTGTTCCAAGCGGTATGCAGAGCGATACAAATCTACACAGCGCAAGTTTTGGGTTATGCCTAATTTGATAAAGTAAATGAACTTCAACGTTCACTCCGAATTATGCAATAAGAAACTAAAAACTAATTTAGAAGATAGCCACATTTATTCTTTAGAACTATACATAAAGTATATCTGGAAAACCATTTATAAATACAGTTCCAACAGACTTCCACACAAACTAGTACAAGGCATCTTAAATGAAAAAATGTCTTTTGGCTTAAGCATCTGAACGACATGGGAATGGAGTTCGGTCTGAAGTTTGAAGAAAACACATCTTCGCTACAGTTTGGCAAGATCGCTGTGTGCAACTTCTTACCAAAATGAAAATGAAAGATATCAACATGGCAAGGCAAAAAGAACAGTCAAGCGAGACGCGAATTTATAAACATTTAGACTGCTCAAAAGGGGAATCATATATTAAAGAAGATATGCGTCTAGCTGACATTACAACAATTTTCAGAGCAAGATGTAGTTTACTGAAGCTAAACGGGGAAGAAGATATGCAACAGTTCTTAAGAAGATGTCCGGTGCCGAAGGAGATCAGAACAAGATACCTAAACGCAGCGAAGCTAAGTGAAGCGGAAATAATAGATATACTTAATGGCCACAATTGAAAACGATTTACTTGCTTTATATACTTAGCCTCAATTTATCGTGCCTAGTCGCCCATTCTGGCCGTTTATCGGCTATTGGTTGCTTCAAACGTATCAATTGTTGCCTGTATAGGTCTCCCGTGATCCTCTGGCCTGATTATAACAGCTCATAGTACAGCACACCCTTCTGATCCCACCAAATACAGAGCATTTCCTTCAAACCATGAATATTCGGCTTTGGTGTCGATTTGGCTGGTTGGCCTGGCTTCACATATGATCTTTTACGCTTTGGGTTGACGTAATGAATCCCTTTTCATCGCCAGTGGCAATACGATGAAAAACCGATTTCTTTTAGTGGCGATGAAGCAGCATTTCAGACACGCAAAATCGTCTCTCAACGTCTCTCGGCTTCAATTCGTGTGGCACCTAATTTCCTTGTTTGTGAATGTATCCGGCTGCTTTTAAAAGTTTAGAAATGGCTTGTTGAGTGACTTCCAATGTTTTTCCAAGTTCTTCTTGAGTTTGACATGGATCTTGATCGAGTAATGCCTCCAATTCTTCGTCTTCAAACTTTTTTGATGGACCTCTTCGCTCTTTGTCTTCTGTGTCAAAATCACCAATTTTAAATCGTGCAAACCACTGCTGACACACTCTGACCTCTGGAGCAGATTCAGGATAAGCTTCTGAGAGTAAACGGTGGGCTTCTGTTGCACTTTTCTTTAAATTGAAGAACAAAAGCAAACCTCCCCGCAAATGCTGTTTTGTTGGAACGTAATTTGGCATTTGGATTGTATGTATTAAAAAAAATTTGTGTGTTTACTAATATTCACTGTGACATATCAAATTTACTTGATTTTTTCGCGTGCTTTAACATAGAATAGCTGACAGTGTCAAAATAGTGACTACATAAATAGATATGAGGTTAGTAACAAATACGAAATTAATTATACGTACCCCCAATACATTTAAATGAATTATTGTATACATTATTGAAATATAAGATGCAATATTTATAAATAAATAAATATTTACTACTACTACTCGTAATAAGCGTCATCCAGGACAGGACAAGCAGCTTTATGGGATTCAATTTAATGACTTCCTATACATTTAAAATATTAGGGATCAATAAGTTAATTTGTTGCGTGATTCCTAACTCCTCTTTTCTTGTTAAGCAATCACAGTTTTATGTAGGAGCCTTCAGAATATTTCGACCTTTTTGCTAAATATAAGATAGCAAATATAATTCGGGTCATAAATATGCTTTGGCTGAGCCAAAACTAGACAATTGGCGAACGTAATAAATCGTGGTTCTTTCCACAGAAATTTTGGAAATACAAACATTGATTTTAGGAAATAAAACATTTATTGCACACATGAAAGTAGCCCAGCAGCAAAAGGAAAGGATCACAAAATGCGTGGGAATAGCTTAAACGTAGTTTTGAGTGGGTGTCAGTTTAGTTTTCACTGCATATCGTTTTTAGGGCATGAAGCTAAGTTATGATGCCTTTAGAATAGATGAGAATCAATACGAAGAATGAGCTTCACATAGTTTTTATATAGCTAAAGAGAAAATTGATTTTTTTTTTATTGGAATACCTAAATTTTATCATATTATATTACTGAGCCTTTAACTGAAATTTGAAATTGAAAATAATACGGCTATGCAAGATAGCGCTGCTCAATACCAGCAGCGCCATCAGAATTGGGAAGCACCTCTCCGAGCCGTTTGATACCAACCGAGGTTTCAAACAGGGTGACTCGCTGTCGCTTCTTTAACCTGATGTTGGAGAGGATCGTGCGAGCCGCAGAACTTAATCGTTAAGGCACAATTTTTTATAAGAGCGTGCAATTGTTGGCGTATGCCGATGACACCGATATCATCGGCCTTAACACCGCGCCGTTAGTTCTGCCTTCTCCAAACTGGAAAAGAGGCAAAGCGAATCCTGTAATCAAACAAACAGTCGACGCACCCGCATATCGGCACCCAAGTCACTGTTGACAGTTATAATTTCGAGGTTGTAAAAGACTTCGTTCATTTAGGAACCAGCATTATCAACGAAAATAATGTCGGCCTAGAAATCCAGAGTGGAATCTCTTTTGCCAACAAATGCTACTTTGGACAAAGTAGGTAACTGAGCATTAAAGTCCTCTCCCGACGAACAAAACTAAGACTCTACAAGGCTCTCATCATGGCGCAGAAGCGTGGACGATGACAACATCCGATGACAAGCCGCTTGGAGTGTGTGAGAGAAAGATTCTGCGTAAGATTTTTAGACCTTTGCACGTTGGCAACGGCTTTACGACGGAAAGTTATAGTGCAGCGAATAAAGACCCAGCGGCTTCTCTGGCTGGGTCATGTCGTCCGAATGGATACAAAGAGACGCTGCGGGTCTGAAAGTATTCGATGCGGTATCATCTGGTGGTAGCAGGGGAAGAGGAAGGCCTTCTCTGTGTTTGTAAGGCCAGGTGAAGAAGGACTTGGCTTCGCTTGGCGTGTCCAACGACTGTCGCGCTAAGCTCGGCCAAAATTGCGTAAGCCGTTATCGCGCCAATTAAGAAAAGAAGAGAAAATTTTGCATTAATAGAGCAAGTTAAAAGAAAAACGAGCCAAGTCTAGTTTATACGGGTCCAATAAAACATGCCATATGGGTTATATATCCAGAGCATGGTGTTCCTGGAAATTCAGGAGCTTGCCTAAATTTTCCATAAGCACCAGAATATAGCCCTTGTTCAATGCTGATCTTGTTGACGTCTTCCTCTATTCCGTATAGAAGGTCGTATACAAGATGAAGTCCAAAATAAACAAAGCTGAGCTAAAATAGAAACGACAAGAGTTTCGTCTGATGACTTCGAGTATATTTATTCAAAATAGTCCCCACTGGTCTCGGTTTTGGTTCTGGTTCTGGTTCTGGTTTTGCGCAATCTAAAAGCTTTTCGAAGGTGTATTTCAGGTCATTGACCGAAATGTCCCCCAGGACGTCGGTACAAGTCGGTGAGTGATTGGTGGTTAAAATGAGATTTGTAGTCGAAAAATCAGTCTCAGGAGTGGATCGATGAGATGGCGTATTGTCATGCAATAAGCGCCAGCTTCCTCCTTCGCGGTATTCATGGCGAGTTCGACGAATGTGATCCCACAAACGTTTCAAAATGCCAAGGCGGAAAATTCCATTGACGATTTTACCCATTGGCACGAATTCTTTGAGGAGTGAAAACAAATGAGCATCGACTTCATTTTTGAGTTCTCCAAACGCGAGTTTTGGATGGTGGCTCATCTGGGGCCTTCTATTCGGCATTTTGACGCTTAGTTTTAGATTGATGTTGGAAACATTAGTTCCAATGTTGTAAAAGAAGTTCTCGTCTTTTCTCGCCTCTTTAATGAGGTCTTTTGAATGTTGCATTCTGAACAATTTTTGGTCCTCAGTTAACTTGTGCGGAATGAAATGTGCACAGACCTTTCGTAGGCTCAAACGATTAGTTAAAATGCGATAAATCGATGGTTTGGAGATATTCAACTCCGATTCCACAAATTTCAACGATGATTTCAGTTAATATTTGATAAAGTTACTAACAATTTCGATGGAGTTTTCTGTGATCATTGACATTTATGTCTCCACAACCATCTCTGAAACGTGTAAACCACTCATGAACTCTGACACGAGATAGACAATCATCGCCATACACTTTTTTCATGAATTCAAATGTCTCAGTAAACGTTTTACCGATTTTAAAACCAAAATTGATATTAACTCTTTGTTCGAAACTCATTTTTATAGTGATGACTCAAAGATACTGACACTTTAGACGTAATAACTTCACTTCCACTGAACCGAATGTCACCAAGCTTTCACTGGAAGTCAGCTAGGGATGTAGCTTCCAACGCACCAACTCATTAAAGGGATTGTACCATCAGAAACATTATTCTGACGCCAGTCTTATTTATTTTGGACTTCACCTTGTATGTCACCTACCTTTTTTAGAATACGTCCACGTACTTAGGGAACAACATTTTTTTGAGAGTGGCTCTATACTTGTCACCATTTAGAACATAGAAGTATTTCGCGACTATGTTTCTCGCTCAGTGGCGCTTTACGTGCTTATCCATGTTTTACGACTCTTCTTCAACCAGGATCTAATTCCATTCTTAATAATTTTCACTGTTGGGTGGTGTATTAAGGCTGCCTCTACTAGAACTAAATTAGTTGCAGATATATCAAGCACCTGGATAAGATTTATGCGAGCGTTTGTCTGTGCAGTAAATCAGCAAATCAATGAGCACGCCTTCCAGGGCCTCAGCTAAGTTACATGGAGATTTCAGCGCCATTGCAAATTGCAATTTGTAAACGACCGAAAGAAATGCAAAAGCGGAACTAAATTAAATTAACCAAGTGGTGCAGTAGTAAATTTTCAAACACGTGCACATACCAGCGCTTTGTGTATAAAACAATAGATGCATGCTGTTGCAAGCAGATAAGCAACTTATTCTGGTGAGAAGGCGAAAAGTTGTTAGCGAGCTGGAGGCACATACGTGTTTAGTCAACAGAATTTTCACTCGCATACCAGCTAACTGCCAAACAGTCAGTCAGTCAATCAGTCAGCCGCTAGCTAGCCAAAGTGGGAGTAGATATGTATGTAAGCAGAGGTCAACCGATGAATCATTTGCTCGCCGCACGCCTTAATCAGATCATCAGACAGTCGGGAAGCCAGGCAGCCAGCCAGCCCACAAAATAGTCTGCAAGCTCAGTAGACATGAGCTGCTTTCAACGCGTTAATCGCTCACTAATGCGATACTGATCTGGGTGGTGCGCCGGAAATGCAAAGCGCTCGTTCTACTTTCAACACCTTTAAAGAAAAACTAGAAGAAAACATAAAAATATCGCATGAATTAAAGATAAATGTTGAAAGGCGGAGAAGCGGAAAGTGAAAAATCTATTTGCATTTCATTCAAATGTATTTAGCATTTGAATACTTACACACGCACACACATACGCGATAATGCACGAAAGTATCGGCTAAACAAATTTAAGACAGATATGACTACGAGCAATAATACTTGGCTGCACAACCTTAAAATGTATATAAGGAATAAGAGAAAAAAATAAGCGCTAAACTGGTAGACTAGAAACGGATGCATATACAGGGCCTTGTAAGCTTAAGTTTTTTCTAAAAAGTGATTTTTTTTGATAGAAAAATTTGAGTCTTGAGGCTCGGTATAAGACGTAAAAATACCAGGGCCTATTTTTTACGATCATTTAGTTGAGAATATTGTTGCCATGAGTAAAGTCACTAAGTCACGTTGGTTCGAATCTCCATACAAAATGGTAGAAAAAGTTTTGTTCTAATAGCGATCGCTCTTCGGCAGGCAACGGCAGACCTCCGAGTGTATTTTTGCCAGGAAAAATCTCCTCATAAAAATTATTTGCCGTTCGGAGTCGGCTTAAAACTGTAGGTCCCTCCATTTCTGGAACGACATTAAGACGCACGCTATAAAAAGGAGGAAAAGCTCAGTTAAACACCTAGAGGAAGTGCACGGGCCCATTACTTATTTATTTATTTTGGCCATCTGTTGCGTCGGAGCTTCTTCGACTACTCCAGGTCCGGCATTACACGCTCTGATAAGTCTCTGAAACACAATGGGAATTTGTACGCACCTGCCCGGCATTGCACAACAGAGGAAGCATAGACTTTGATCCAACGATCCTCGCTATGCCCTTAACTCTATGCCATCCAGAGTCGCGCTTGACAAGAGATACATTGTGGTGCTGCCAAAGGCTCTGTGATGAAACGCACAAAATGAACCCGGCAAACACTGTTTTCAACGATGGCTCCTGGATCAAGCACGGCACCGGCTCTGAGGTCTACGTGGAATCCAGCGGGACAAAATTGGAACACATGGAAAAGGTGGGCATCTCAGACGGTGCACGGGTAGATGGAAAAAAAACCAAAAAGGGATCCCGAGTGTAGTAAAATGGGCTTAATTGTGTTTGAGTGCTGTACTTGCTAGTCTGTCTCGACAAAAAAAAGTTAAATGAAATCTCTGACGAATATAAAAATTAGTTGGCCCAATGTTGCGTTAGCAGAACGGCCACTGATTTATATTCGTACAAGGGCCTGCCACTTGAAAAGTTCTGCGCACAATTTTTTGCTAATTTAGTATACTATTACAACAACAACGTCAAAATTTGTCAATTGGCCGTCTTCAGTTCAAAGTATTGCAATATCCAGTTAGGTTAGCAAGTTTTTTTTTTGATTAATTTTAAGTTTAATTTCAATGCTGAGAAGAAGCCCAAACTTGAGAGACCCTGTATTAATAAAAGTTAAGAAACAGTTATGTATGTAATTGCAATTCATTCAATTGCTGCAAGGGTTAAATTCGGTAAATACAATTCCAACAAATTAATTGCATACAATAAATCGTTGCATACAGTTAGGCGGTGGATTGTGAGTACATAACAAGACGATATAATATTTGTGCTGTTGTAAGTAGTATACATATATGTATTTGTTTCAGTTCAACGCCGGAGGCGAAGACGCCACTAAAGGCTCTTTGATTGTAATTTTTGTGAGCTGGCTTCGAATTTATTTCACATACAATTAGATAAAAAGGAAGCACATGCATGCAAACATATAAGTACATAAAAACACATACAAATATACATATAAACATACATATATACATATATACAAACATACACATATACATATATACATACATAAATATGTAAGCGCACATGTTCATAAGAGCAAACGTGGCGCTTTCAAGTTTTCAATACTTGATTTGATTTGCTCTTCCCCTCTTCCCTTGCAGTGTTTCTTTCTTTACAAGTAAACTCCAAGAAATACTCGCTTGGCAAATGTTATTTCATTAAAAATTATTCTTCGGCATTGTTTCCATTGGCATTAATTTTCTCAACTTCCTTAGGGCCAGTAGCCAGCCCATGCCATAATTTGTGCTTTGTTCAAACTGATAAGGTGACACGTTCATATGAATATACGTATGTACGTGCCTAGGCTGAGTAAATTAAGCGCGTTGAGAAATATATCGTAGACACACACACCTTCGCGGCGTGCGCATTTGCTCTTTTCAATAAAAAAGATAATTGTGATTCTATACACAAAACCAGTTCACATATTTGGTAGAGAGTTTACTTGCACTTACGGTCAGAAAAATAAGGACACGCCAACATAACATAACGGATAAAAAAAAACTGGATTGCGCGCAATAATCAGTAAAATCAGTAAGAAGAAGAGATAATGTTTGGCTACGTTAGAACTGAGAGAGAGAGAGAGAGAGAGAGAGAGACGGTGTGATCTAAAAGACATTCTTCAATCTAATATTTCATTCCTAACTATGAATACCTAACACATGGGCTGAAAATTTCCGGGCGAAATAAAGAAAACACGTTTTTTTCTTGTTCAAAATTAGTTTCATTCATCAACGTAATTTCCATCAAGAATAACGCAATCATTCCGGCGCCGCTCTAACATTTTAATACAACTTTTGTAGAACGAATTATTTTTCGCCTCAAAACAGATCTCAGTTTCAGCGATAACCTCTTCATTCGAGCGAAATTTCTTACCGGCGAGCATTTGTTTTTAAGTCTGCGAACAGGCAGTAGTTGCTGGGAGCTAAACCTGGCGAATACAGTGGATGTGGGAGCAATTCGAAGTTCAATTCAATTCGTTTTGCCATTGTTTTGATTGACTTGTGCCACGATTCGTTGTTTTGACGAAACAATTTTTTTCTTTGCGATGTGCAGACGTTTCTTTGCAATTTTGGCTTTCAAATGCTCCAATAATGTCTTATAATATTAATTGTTGATGGCACTTTCCCCTCAAGATAGTCGATGAATATTACACCCAGTACGTCCCAAAATACCGACACAATAACCTCTCCAGCCGATTGCTGTGTTGTGGGGCGCTATGGGCGAGGGTCACCAGTTGCTGTTCACTCAGATGCCGGTCGTTTTGATTCTGGAGTGAAGTGATGGATCCATGTTCATCCGTTGTGACATATTGATGCAAAAATTCCGGCGTATTACTTTTAAACATGGCCAAACACTGCTCAGAACCATCAACACGTTCTTGTTTTTGGTCAACGATTTTGTGGATTTTTTGATGTTTTCTGATGTCATCGCCTCATTTAGGCGTCCACTGCGTAGTGCATCAGCGGTGTCTCTACAGCAACGTTTGAAGTCAGAAAACCATCGTTTTATTGTAGCTTCTGATGCAGCGGAATCCCCATAACACTTTGTAAGCCAATGCTTTGCTTGTACGGTATTTTTTCCCATCAAGAACCAGTGTAAAATTCAAATACGAAATTCGTTTTGATCCATTGTTTGGAAAATCACAAAAGCAGCGTCACTCTTCACACTTAATAACTCACGCCTAATTAATGGAATATTATGAAATTTGAGCATTTGTCTTTTTAAGTCTAGTAATAACTGAAAAAGAGGTGAATGCAATAAAACTAGTGGCATCTATGTGTTGGGCTCTGGACTTTTCAGCCCGTATGCTAAGAGAACATCTCTCTCCCAAAATATGCCTTGAGAAGACGCATTCCTGATTCTTAAAGAGTCCGGTATTGAAAACTCTCATATATATGTAAAACTGTCTACAAAGGTAGATGTAAGAATTACCATTTTTTGATTGATTTTCTTAAGAACATTTTAAACTTACTTACCAAATGCTGAATATACGTTCGAACGCCTAAATGCGTATCTAGTGTATTCAAGAACTGAATCGGCGGTTAACGATAAACCATCATTCAATAACCGGTACGTTGGAAAAAAGCTTCATTCTGATACCTCAAAGGGTAGTTGAGTCCTGTACATGTCGGTAGACATAATATCCTATTGCCAACATGGCTCCCACGACACGTGGGTATCCCGGTTAACAAGACTCTGATCTGTAGCTAGGATGGACTCTGAGTGAAGGGGTTACTTTAACTCACACGCATGTTTGGCAGACTGAGAGAGTATGCAGATGGACTAAACTGATGTTACCTGTCATGTCCGACCGACTGCAGACAGCTGGTTGGACTGATGACGGGCTCCTTTCTGTGGGCTAAGCACATGGAAAAGGTAGGCATCTCAGGCAGTGCAGTCTGCTCAGCATCTGGAGAGGAGGACGACTTCGCTCGAATCAGGCTTGAGGTCTTTGGTACTGATGTGTTAAGAAACGACCACTTTGGCACCTTGGCCCCACAAGATCTACCCAGATTTCTTCGGAGGTACGGTAGATTTAAAGTAACTTAAAAGGAAACCAGAATGCAGTACATTGGATTTAATGTTGTCTAAGTGTTGTACTTGCTAGATGTCCCGACAAAAAAAAAACAACAAAAGAATGCGCTTTCGGGATATCGGCATTCGTTCGGGTCATAAACTTCTAAAATTCAATAGGAATTCGAGACGCAAATTTTTTTGGAAATGAATTTAACTACCTTTTTTCGCAAAAAAAACCAACTCCTTTCGTATTACTTCAGAGTGGCGTTCCATTTTCTTCATTACAAAAACTATATCACTGAATATTTTGCACGTTTCTCTTTTTTTAGCAACTTGTCGACTACATTTGCGGTGGTTATATAACAGACTGCATTCTCCAACGTTCGACGTTCTTGTTCCCAACGCGCACATTGGAAAAAAGTGTGTTTAGCGACATCTTCGACTGCATCACCGTATATGCATATGGGGTGTTCGCGTTTGCCTATTTTGAACAGGTATTTATGGAAATACCCATGCCCGAAAGCATTTAGTTTGTATAAAAATTTACTTCACTAAAGTTCCTACTATACCGTGGAGCGACATCTTTTATAAGCCTAGTCGCCCATGTGCCACGTCTCGCGTTTCTCGAGCGGTATTACCATAGCCTTAGCGCTCTTATTTTGCACTCTTCAGATTTGTTAATTCTTTTTTCGTTCTTTAATGCACACAACTTTTTCCTCTTGAAGGCTAGTACGTCAATCGCTTGAACAGCTGGCCCAGATACTTTGCGGTAGGCAACTCTCAGAGCAATGGTTCATTGTGCCGATACTCTTGTCAGGTATTGCCATACTTTGAAATATACATTTGATATATTTGGATATACTATAAATAACTCCTACCCTTTAGTCAACTTTGTACTGTAGGCGGCCAGTCGCTAGAGAAGCTTCAAGCATCGAGCTGAGATTTAGTTTTATATTACACTTGGTAAAACTTTTACCCAAGCGTATCAAATGCTTCAAAAAGACATATTGGGCTAATTACTGAACCAGTATGTAAATTTATATATGGCTCAAGCTGTTTGAAATGGGTAGAAAAATTATTGTGTAGAGTGGCGATGAAAAAGAAGTTCATCCGCAAAGGGGAATATCTAATAGATGAAAATTAGTGCTTTGGGAATCGAGCCCACGAACTACCACTAATATGTCACAAATAAAACCATTTGATTTTGGCACCCGCATTGTGAGAAAAAACGCTGTCATTATTTCTGAGATGTTTCGCAGTTTTTAGAGAAACAGTAGTGGCTTCATTAAAAAGTCTTCGAAAAAGTCGGAAACTTTGGTAATATTCCATCCTCTAAAGAAATTATCAAAATTTTTGTGAAAAATACTTTTTGAGATAAATTGTTCACCAAAGTAGTTTCGAAAAACCTCTTAAAAGATATTTTACTCCTAAGGTCACAGAAAAACAAAAAAAAAATTAGTTCGAACATTTTTTCAAAAAAATATATAAAAATAAAATAAAATTTGTTCATGTAATAAAATCTTCATTTCATCCATGGTTTCATTTGGAAGGAAACTTGATGTCAGATTTCACGTAATGGAGCAATCTAGAACGCATTCAGGAAGGTTTGACAGATACTTTCTTTACCTATGGGTTCAAGAATGAAATAGGGTCTGGAGCCAGATGGTACTTAAACCATAGTAATAAGTATCACTATGATATTGGGGAAATGGCAACTGTTTTCCAAACGGAAATTTATGTCATCCTGAAAGTAGCCCAATCGATAATCCAGAGGAGATCTAGCGGGAAACAGATTGGAAACATATTGGACCGTGACAGTCAGGCTGCACTGAAGTTCAGGAAATCGCGAAGCAAACCTCAAAGATTGTTCAATAAAGTAAGAAGAAGCTTAATTCTGTCGCAAGACAGAACAGGTACTTATATGGGTTCCAGGACACTCCGTTGTTCAAGAAAACGAAATTGCCGATGAATTGGCCAACCGTGGTCCCCACCTTGTGGGGAAAGGGCCAGAGTCGATAATCGAAATCAGTTCCGCAAGAATCATGAATTGGATCAGCGATTATGTATGCAATTTACATAAAGAGCGATGGTCCGGTCTAGAACGCTGCAGAACTGCAAAATGTTTTGTGACAAGTCCGAACAGAGAACTGTCAAACTTTCTACTAAAACTTGGATGGAAAGACTTTCGGTTGATGGTCGGTATTATTACAAAACACAACCCATGGGGCCAGCATATGGCCCCCTTTGGTATCATTGAGGACCCAATATACCTGTCCTGATTGGAGGAGGGGGATTGCATTGAGAATTTTCATTGTGAGTGTGCTGCCTTTGCTAGAGCGATGCAAGGAATTTTGGGCTTTTTAGCCTGAGTCCTTTTGGAGCCATCAAATCTCTTGGTGCTTCTTGACTCGACCCATTCAAATTTTAATTTCAATAAAATATTCATAAACTCCTAGAGTTCCACTGTGAAACATAAGGCTAGTACTAAAGTAGAGAAATACTTCTACTTGTACTTTAAGCTCTTTTTAATCGATCTGCTTTTTTACTTATGAGTTCATTTTAGAATTCTTGTTTTATGAACATTTTTTTAACAAAGATATATAATATCACCTCATGTGCTGATTTCAGGAATGTAATATTTTGACGTCATGTGTACTTTAACTAGGCTTCAACGATTACAGGTAAGTCTGGTGCATTCTTTCCGATTGCCTTTTGCAGACTTTTACCTTTCACAACATTTTCACTTTCCAATTTGTTTGTGCTTTTATATTTGTTAGTCTTTTGTGGAAACGTGATAACGACACAACAATACTTGCGGTAGCAACCCCGTAGGAAATTTAATGCAGTGCATTTATTTGTTGTGAATAGTTTTTATAAAAGCAATGCTCATTTTTCCACTTTTAATTTCTTTGTCTTATTATAATTTTCTTCTTTAAGTAATGGTCGTTGTTGCATTCACTTTGAAGATTAAAAAACTATCAGAGAGCTGTATTTGTTAAACCTGTAGTTACGGCTGAAAGTGACCAGTAATTCGTTGGCGCGAACTGCCAACAAAATGTGATGGGATATATTTTGTGCTTTTTGTGCCAGATTTAGCGAAGTCCTCAACCATCTCTTCGATCCTTCTGGCAGAAAAATGTGAAACACAGATGGCGCTCCAAGCAGTAAGAAAGCGTTGTTCCTAAGCAACGACAAATGGGCGCTCATACTAAATACTTAGCACTGGTAGCGGCAGGCTAATCATCTACCCTGCCAGAAAGCAAAATAGATTAACGAAACCTGCGCAAGACAAGTCTTGTCGACGCCCTATGCTGCCGAGAGGAGTTAACAAGGAAAAAAATATATATTTTGTGCTATTATAATAATAACGTACAACTACGAAAGTATCATACAAGTTGATGTTAGTTAAAAGTAAAGACTCGTTGTGTGAGCTGAAGTTTCTATAAAACTTAGATACTTTTTCTACAGAATGTCATTTTTCGCTGTTTGTTACTTTTGCTGCAAAATATTGCTTTACTGCTCTAGCGAAGCACTAGCTAATGAACTCGCGTACTACATATGTTTGTATGATAACTTGAATGAAGCGTCGCTACGAGCATTGGTTAGCAGATGTATTATATTTTTCAATGCTTCATTGTACGCATTTGAAAATAACTCGAAAAGTCAATGGAGTACAACTATGAAACCTTCAGAGTATACTGAGCGAACTCTTAGCTATAAAGCTTTTTATTTATTTATTTCCTCTTTAGCAGGGTTGAAAAAATGCAACTAGGATATATTAACACTAATAAGCAAATGTCATCAGATAATTAAATTTTCCCCATTTTACAGTACAATCGCTATTCGCTCGCCATAGGACCTCCTATCGTTGTGCATTTTAAACGTTATTGAGAAGAATTTAGCCCAAGTAAGCTGGATGCTGCTTCGTCGATATGATTTATTAGTCGCCGTTTGTGAGCTACGGCAAATTGTTTCCTTACTTCAGTCACATTGGTATGCCAAGATCACGATAAAGATCGCTAGTCCTATTATAGTGTGACGCGTTTTCTATGCTCCGCAGGATTTGGTTTTGCAGATGCTGGATAGAGGTGATGTACTTTTGACTAGCGCATATCCCGAACTGTATACCATAAAACCAGGCCTTCCTCTTCCTCTGCCACCATCAGCTGGTACCGCATCGAATACTTTCAGAGCCGGATCGCTTGTATCCATTCGGACGACGCGACCCAGCCAACGTAGCCGCTGGATCTTTATTCGCTGAGCTATGTCTATGTCGTCGTAAAGCTCATACAGCTCATCGTTCCATCGTCTACGATATTCGCCGTTGCCAACGTGCAAAGGTCCAAAAACCTTGCGCAGAGTCTTTCTCTCAAACACTCCAAGCGTCGCTTCAACGGATGTTGTCATCGTCCAAGCTTCTGCGCCATACGTTAGGACGGGCATGATGAGAGTCTTGTAGAGTGTTAGTTTTGTTCGTCGAGAGAGGACTTTACTGCTCACATGCCTACTTAGTCCAAAGTAGCACTTGTTGGCAAGAGAGGTTCTACGTTGGATTTCAAGGCTGACATTATTTTCGGTGGTAATGCTGGTTCCTAAATAAACGAAGTCTTTTACAATCTCGAACTTATGCCTGTCAGTGTAACAGTGCCGTGTTTGTCAATCCGCGAGGTCGCCGACAGTTTGTTTGAAGACAGGAGGTACTTCGTTTGGTCCTCGTTTACCACCAGACCCATTCGCTTAGCCCTTTTATCCAGTTTGAAGAAGGCAGAACTAACAGCGCGGTTGTCAATATCATCGGAATACGCCAACAATTGTACGCTCATATAAAAAGTTGTGCCTGAGCGATTAAGTTCTGCAGCCCGTGCGATCCTCTCCAACATCAGGTTACATAAATCACACGACAGCGAGCCACCCAGTCTGAAACCTCGTTTGTTATCAAAGGGCTCGGAGAGGTCTTTCCCAATTCTGACGGCGCTACTGGTATTGAGGAACGTCATCGTGCAAAGCCGTATTAGTTTTGCGGGGACACCAAATTTAGACAGCGGCATACAGATAACTCCTCTTCGTACTGTCGAATGCAGCTTCAGCCTTTCACACAATACGCTCGCTAGAACCTTATAGGCGATATTTAGAAGTCTAAACCCGCGGTAATTGGCACACATTGCAGGATCGCCCTTCTTATGGATTGGGCAGCGCACACTTAAATTCCAATCAGCAGGCATGCGTTCATCCGACCATATTTGCATAGAAGCTAATGCCTGCACTTTACAAGCTCCTTGCCGCCATGTTTGAATAGCTCAGCTGGCAGCCCGTCGGCGCCCGCGGTTTTGTTGTTCATTAGACGCGTTATCGCTATTCTCTCCTCGTCATGGTCAGGCAGCGGAACAACAACTCCGACGTCAATGATTGGCGTATCGTGATCTTCGCATTCTCTGTGACATGCGCATCTGTCACTATTTAAAAGGTTTGCGAACAGAAAACCACGAAAAGGCAGAAAAACATGAATTTACATGATTTTTAAATGCATTCCTTTAAACTTTATTTTCAACAAAAAATTTCTCCCTTAAAATATTGCGAGTTTATATCAAAAATATAAAATTTTTTTGAAAAAATTAAATTTTTTCAGTTGTTTAAAGCAATTTTAAATGAAAATATTGAAAATGTAACTCAATGTCTCATAAGTTATATTTTTGGTATTTTTTTTTTCTAAACCGATGAGCTTCAGTGAAGTAATAAGTAAAATAAAATTTAGGGGCGTACATTGATAATGGTTAAATTACCTTTCCAACAACACAATACGTCTATATTTGGGACAACAACATTTTTTTGACTTTCGGCCGTCCTGAAGAGGTCTCACGTGGATGTTTTCACTATACTGGGACTTGCTCCATATTATTCGCGAAATTTATAGCGAGTCTTACGACGCCTATGACGAAAAAGTTTCTGGCTTCATTAGGGTGTCTAAGGGTACCTTGAAAATGCCAGTTGACGACGTGATATGGAAATAAAAACTCATGCGAGATTGCATTGCCTCTCCTTTGCGTAAAAAGTTTTGAACTGGCCGCAATTTCCTGCAGGCCCCCCATAGATTTCCATAGATTTAGGTGTAATGATATCTGCAACCATTCAGTTGTACATTTCGCCAATATTGTTCCAACAAAAGTTTCATACGCCTACCTAAACACATACGCGTATATTCATACATACATACATATATACATACACACCTACATACATACATACATACGCATGTGTGAATAGGGTGTGTATGTTAAAGACATGTGCGCACCTTTAAATATGCCACGTTTTGTTGCAAGTTTTAATGCCTAAGCATTCCATACCTAAGTCGCTTAAGCCTATGCTCCCGCACACTCACCCCCCGACACACATGCACACTTCCATATGTAACTGTAATTTTACACGCTAATGCGAATTAATGTTTTTTGTTGTGTTGTCGATGTTGGCTTATTTATGTTTGTTTGGCCCACATACAACGGCAAGAGCAACAAATTTATCAGGTGTGATTTAATGTTGTAAATTCCAAAGTGACTTTATTCTCTAATGAACAGGATATAAGGCATAATTTACGAAAGTTTTCAAATTGGGTTGAGCTGCGTTTATCGTTGCACACAACTTATAGACTATTTTTTATCAACCGGATTAATAAATGGAATTAAATTTACGCAAAGAAACTGTGATTTATAAAGTGTTTTGCTGAAATGTACTATCATAAGGAAATGTTTGCATGTACCTATGTGTGTATGAATATAATATCTGCAAAATTTGTAGTTGAGTTCAATGGCCATTCGAGTGACTCACAATATCTTATGATCCTATCTGATTTTATTCCATATTGAAATCAGTGAGAATTAATTGCTTTTACAGAAAGCGGACAATGAAATTCTTGCTGAGCTGGCTTAACACTAGATTTACCAGCTATTTAAATGTACCAATTTCCATACCATATTTCTACCAAAACCAGTCAAAATGACTGGTGTAGTTATAAGAAAAACTGTTTATTGTGACTTCCAGTCTTTATCCACTCCTAAAAAAATGCAAAAAAAAACAATATTAGTTGTAATAGATAAATGAGTTTATTTATTTATTTATTATTATTGAAAAAGGATAATACCTATAATTATGCCTTAACAATCTAGAAAAAGCGTTAGCAACTAAGGCCATCAGCTTCTTAAAATTAATTTATTTCTACTTTGTGTACAAATAAGACTTATGTATATATCGCACTTCAAAATAAATGTTTAGTTTAGTTATAAATCTTATAAATTCTTTTATTTTGGTGTGTGTTACATTTGAGAGCAATTCCCTTATATTGGGGTTGGCCATAGATTGAGGTATTGTTTCAAGCGCTAGGCATCCTTCGATTATATGTGGTATTGTTAAGTTCGTACCGTTGCAAAAATAGCAGAGTGGTGGTTGGACGTTTTGAAAGAGCTGGTGTGTCCTAGACGGAAGCGGGTGTATATAATCTGTTGCCTTCTTTTTATTTTTGTTGGTAATGTTGTTGGCTGACGAGTTGGGTTTACCTCTTTGTAGTAATGAGTATATTCAGACCATTGGGTAATTTCATTTCTTAGGCAGTTTTTGTCAGCTAGTTTTTTAATGTCCTTTTTGTTGATGGTATTGATGAGTTTAACCGGGGATTTAGTGGCTAATTTGGCAGCAGAGTCGGCAAGTGTATTCCCTTGAATTCCGATGTGGTCTGGTATCCATAATAGCTTGATTTTTTTGGTGTATTCAATAAGAATGTCTCTTATTTGTGATATTGTTGGGTCGGCAAAATTAGCATTTAAGATTGCTTGGATTGCTCCTAAGGAATCGCTGCATATAAGGCATCGATATTTATGTTTTGCAGCATATCGGCAGGCAAAGAGGATTGCTGTTGCTTCTGCTGAAAAGACTGATGAGTACCATGGTAGTACTGCAGATAGAATTATTGAGGTATCGTCCATTACGCTACACCCAATGATATTACTGTTTTTGGATCCGTCTGTATATAGGGCTCTCCAGTTTACATGTGAGTTGCGTATGTGTAGAAAGGATTGTAAATATACTGATATAGGTGTAGTTTCTTTTTTGTATTTCGTTAGGTCGTGCATGATAGAGTTTTTTTCCAGAGTCCAAGGAGGTGCGCGAAGTGGGAGTGCTGGTAATGGAGTTATTGATATATCTTCCTCTTTTAGCAATTCTATAAGTTTCTGCAGGGTAGAAGTTCTCCTCGCATTACGTTTTCTTTTTAATATGTAATTTTTTCAAAACGGCTTGGACTGGGGATCCTTCGTTATATGCCAACTTAAAAATCGTTCCT
Source organism: Anastrepha fraterculus (assembly GCA_037575425.1). Taxonomy (NCBI): domain Eukaryota; kingdom Metazoa; phylum Arthropoda; class Insecta; order Diptera; family Tephritidae; genus Anastrepha; species Anastrepha fraterculus. The sequence goes on from JAYXIM010027616.1 coordinate 22,167, forward strand.
GTATTGATGTAAACTATCCGACCCTTTAGTGTTGGGAGTCCTTCTTCTTCTTCTTAATTGGCGCTATAACCGCTTACGTGATTTTGGCCGAGTTAACAAAGCGCGCCAGTCGTTTCTTTCTCGTGCTAACCGGCGCCATTTGGACACACCAAGTGTAGCCAAGTCCTTCTCCACCTGATCTTTCCAACGCAGAGGAGGGCTTCCTCTTCTTCTGCTACCGCCAGCTGGTACCGCATCGAATACTTTCAGAGCCGGAGCGTTTGTATCCATTCGGACGACATGACCCAGCCAGCGTAGCCGCTGGATCTTTATTCGCTGCGCTATGTCTATGTCGTCGTAAAGCTTATACAGCTCATCATTTCATCGCCTGCGATATTCGCCGTTGCCAACGTGCAAACACTCCAACGCTTCTGGGCTCTCAAACACTCCAACGCTTCTGGGCCATACGTTAGGACGAACCTTATAGAGTGTTAGTTTTGTTCGTTGAGAGAGGACTTTACTACTCAGTTGCCTACTTAGTCCAAAGCAGCACTTGTTGGCAAGAGAGATTCTACGTTTGATTTCAAGGCTGACATTGTTTTCGGTGTTAATACTGGTTCCTAAGTATACGAAGTCTTTTACAACCTCGAAATCATAACTGTCAATAGTGACGTGGGTGCCGATACGCGAGTGCGCCGACTATTTGTTTGAAGACAGGAGGTACTTCGTTTTGTCCTCGCTCTCTACCGGACCCATTTCCTTGAATTGTTTATTATAAAGCCAAGCAAAGATATAGCTTTGGCAATCTTAAAGTCTATGTGTTTAGAAAATGACATTTCCGATGTTAATATGACCCCCAAGTCTTTCTTTTCATACATATTTCTGAGGGTGGTAGTGCCCAACTTCTAATCGAAATCATATGCGAAGGCCATGTGCTGGCATTCACCAGCGTTAGGAGATATAGAGTTATCATTACACCAAGCTTCCAATCTTGTTAAGTCTTTTTGAAGCCTTATGTAGTCAGTTACGTCCACTATCCGACTGTAAATTTTCAGGTCACCTGCATACGTCAGACAGCGTGATGTCTCGAAAACGCCTGGAATGTCATTAACAAACATTAAGAACAATAGTGGCCCAAGATGGTTACCTTGAGGTACGCCTGAGCTAACTTTCATGGCATCAGATTTTATGTTATTTATACGAACGAATTGAGTTCTATCTATTAGATAAGATGCAAACTACTTAAGTAAGCTAGGATGAAGACCAAATGAATCCAGCTTTTAAAGTAGGATACTATGGCTGACTCGATCGAGCGCTTTCGAAAAATCGGTGAATATGACATCGCATTGTTGGCCTGTTTCAAATTGGTTTAAGACAAAATTTGCGAATAACCCTAAATTCGTACCAGTAATCATAGTGAAAGGAAATCAAATCATGAACTAGCTTTTCAAAGAGTTTAGGTAACCAAGAGATTTTGCAGATAGGGCGAAAATTTTGGACTTCCGACTTCCTTCCAGACGTATGTATCGGTAAAAGATTTTTTCCAGTTATGTAAAAACTCACCAGAAGCTAGTGATTTATTGAAGATAAATGTTAATGGTTTTGCCAATGATGTAGCACAGTTTTTTAATAATATAGAAGGGAAGCCATATTCTCCAGAATTCGGGTCATTTGTCACGGCCGAAAATCCTGAGTACATCATTAAATGAAAGTTGGAAATCTTTGTTTGTTCGCGAGAGGTATTTTCTATTCTGGTGTCTGATTGACAAACATAAACAGATCGAAAAAAATCTGCCAAAAGATTACTAATTTTTTGAATGTCCGACAACGTTTCCCCCAAATAATGCATTTTTTACGGAATTCCAGTGGCTTTATTTTTACCGTTAATAAACTGAAGAAATGTAGTTCTGATAAAAATTTGTTCAGAATATCGATTTCTTTTTGCAACAGATTGTACGCTTCATAAAGTTTTGTGTTATTTTTAGATTTGCGATACAGTTTTTATCGCAATTTATATCACTGATTAATTTTAACTTAACCGGTTTTCGAGATAATTCTTAATTTTGAAATATTACTTCTCAGAAAAATTTTTTTTTTTTGCTTGTACGTGCACATTTTTTTTTAAAGTTAGCTCAAGGGTCCGATTTTTTTTTGTTATTGGTCAAAAGGTATGGCAGGTAGGTAGGTGTAAGTGGCAGTCGTTCTCTGGCTTCAACTCACTTAGACCGTTGCCAATCCACTTTACTATCAGATTAGCAGTTCACCTGCAGTTTACAATCTTCTTCTTCTTAATTGGGGCGATAACCACTTACGCGATTTTGGCCGAGTTTAACAAAGCGCGCTAGTCGTTTCTTTCTCGTGCTAACCGGCGCCAGTTGGACACACCAAGTGAAAATTGTGCCTGAGCGATTAAGTTCTGCGGCTCGTACGATGCTCTCCAACAGCAGTCAGACGACAGCGAGTCACCTTGTCTGAAACCTCGTTTGGTATCAAACGGCTCGGAGAGGTCCTTCCCATATTGACGGCGCTGCTGGTGTTGAGCAACGTCATCTTACATAGCCGTATTAGTTTTTTGGGGATACCAAATTCAGACATCGCGGCATACAGATAACTCCTCTTCGTACTGTCGAATGCAGCTTTGAAATCGACGAAAAGAGATCGATTCTCCTTTCGTGGGTCTTTTCCAAGATTTGGCGTATTGTAAATATTTGGTCGATGGAAGACTTTCCAGGTCTAAAACCACACTGATAAGGTCCAATCAGTTGGTTGACGGTGGGCTTCAGCCTTTCACACAATACGCTCGCTAGAACCTTATAGGCGATATTTAGAAGACTAGTCACGCGGTAATTGGCACAGATTGGCCTTGGCCTTCTTATGGATTGGGCAGAGCACACTTAAATTCCAATCGGCAGGCATGCTTTCATCCGACCATATTTTGCATAGGAGCTGATGCATGCACCTTACCAGCTCCTCGCCGCCATGTTTGAATAGGTCAGCCGGCAGTCCGTCGGCGCCTGCGGCTTTGTTGTTCTTTAGCCGCGTTATCGCTATTCTCACCTCGTCATGGTCGGGTAGTGGAACGTCAATTCCGTCGTCGTCGATTGGGGTATTGGGATCTTCACATTCTCTGTGACATGCGCAGCTGTTACTGTTAGCAGGTTCGAGAAGTGTTCCCTCCATAATTTAGGATTGCTCTGGATGTCAGTCACCAGTTCGCCGTCTTTGTTTCGTACAGGAAAACGCCCCGGTCTTAAAACCTTCTGTAAGCCTCCGAACTTTCTGATAGAATTCTCGGGCGTTGTTCCTGTTGGCCAGCATCTCAAGCTCCTCGCACTCACGTATTTCGGCCTCTCATTTCTTCTGTCGGATAATACGTCTCTCTTCCTTTTTCAGCTCTCTGTAGCGATCCCACATGGCTCGCGTTGCGCCCGATCGCAGCGTGGCTCTATAGGCGGCATCCTTTCTTTCTGCGGCAGCATGACATTCCTCGTCGTACCAATTGTTTTTTCGGGCTCACCGGAATCCGATTTCTTTTTCGGCGCCGGTACGTAGGGAACGAGAAATGTTGCTCCATTGCTCGCGCATGCCGGTTTGTTGGGTAGTGCTCTCTGAGAGCAGGAGTGAGAGTCGAGTGGCGAATCTTCTGGCTGTCTGTTGTGATTGCAGCTTTTCGATGTCGAACATTCTTTGCGTAGGTAGATGTACGTTTTTTGTTGCACAGAGGCGTGTGCGCAGTTTGGCTGCAACAAGGTAATGATCCGAGTCGATGTTGGGTCCTCGGATCGTACGTACATCTAATACACTAGAAGCGTGTCTTCCATCAATCACAACATGATCGATCTGGTTTCGCGTTTTTCGATCAGGGGACAGCCAGGTAACTTGGTGGATTTTTTTATGCTGGAATCTGGTGCTGGAGACTACCATGTTTCGGGCCCCGGCGAAGTCGATCAGCCTCTGTCCGTTACCGGATGTTTCGTTGTGCAGGCTGAATTTTCCGACTGTGGGACCAAAAATTCCCTCCTTGCCCACCCTGGCGTTGAAGTCGCCAAGCACGATTTTTATGTCGCGGCGGGGGCAGCGCTCATAGGAACGTTCCAAGCGCTCATAGAAGAAATCTTTGGTCGCATCGTCCTTCTCTTCCTTCGGGGCGTGGGCGCAAATTAGCGATATGTTAAAAAACGGGCTTTGATGTGGGTTATTGCGAGACGCTCGTCCACCGGAGTGAACGACAGTACTTGGCGACGAAGTCTCTCTCCCACAACAAATCCGACACCGAATTTGCGCTCCTTTACATGGCAGCTGTAGTAGACATCGCATGGTTTTCTGGCCTTGCTCCGTCCATCGCATCTCTTGGATGGCAGTGATGTCAGCCTTTACTCTCATGAGGACATCAACCAGCCGGGCAGAGTCACCTTCTCCATTAAGGGACCGGACATTCCAGGTGCATTCCCTCAAATCATAATCCTTAGTTCGTTTGCAGTGGTCGTCATCAGTATAGGGAGGTTTCATCCGAGGCTTTTTTTAAACTTTTCATTGGGGGGGTTTTTTAAGTGGCGGGTCCCCAACACAACGCACAACCAGCTATCTTGGAATGTTTCACCTTCTCACGTTAGCTCACTCCCGAACGGATGTTCGGAAGCTACCCAGAGGATACGTGGGCTAATCCCGGACGTTGTGAGCTGCTTGAACCATATGTAAAAGAATCGTCCTGGCCACTCCCAAGTGAATGGCGATCAGTAACTTTCCCCACTTGCGTGGACTTCTACACATGGAACCATCCTCCCTCTCATCCCAGTTTACAATCGCTTTCCCTAAAAATTCGCTGAAACGTATATCTTTTGGATGACCTAAAATTACCAAATTAAAGTATCAAAAAAATCTCCTCCGCACACTGAACAAAATTTCACTGACTATCAACACTTGACTGTTGAGAAATTTGACAATAAATACTGAAAAGTTTTCTACAATTACACTTATCAGTTGAACAAAGTCCTGCTGTCGTTTTTCATCCGCACATCAGACCACCCACTGCGCTTCACGGGCTAACAAAAATCTTCATATATCAACTTTAACTTAGCGCTACAAGTTCTACTTCTTCATCCTCTCACTGCAATGCCACACCTCAGCAGGTATAAATGAGGGCCAAAAAGTTTCTGCATTTCTTCAAAGTGAACATAAAAAAGAAAGTGCAAGGTTCCTTCGTAAGCAAAAATTCGCTCATGATTTATTGCAAAAACTTTTTTGACTTCACTATTCAAACTTTCCAACAGCTTTGCCGCCGCTCGTACTGGAGCTTAAAGCGCATTTGCCGTATTGTTTTTGTTTTTGTTTTATCATTTTTTTTTTTTTTTGGTTTGCCTGCTTCTCAGGTTTCCTTCGGCTTTTCTTGTCTCCACTTCTGCGCCTTTGGGTCTCCACTGGCATTGGCGAATGTCGATTTTGTAAAATAATATGAGCGATTGTGGGCGTGCGGAATCCTTAGGACTTCGACATGCATACCAGCGCACTTGTAGTTATGCTATGATGCAGTTTCCTTTTCCAGATGCTGGGAAGAACGCAATTTGCAACATTTCAATTGAACACAAATCGCACGTGTACTTTGAGTTGATGGAAATATTTGGCACCTTCGAAAGTGATAAATTTATACTTTTGAAATGGATGTGCAAAAGGTGTACGGTTGAGCGCTTGAATTCAGTTAAAGTTTAATAGAAATGCTGCTAAATAAAAACAAGAACTTTTTGTAATCACAAAATAGTTTCAGTGAAATGTCGAAGTGATATTCATGTAAGGATTTTATTCATAACTTTAAAAGTATTTGACATGCTGTATATTAGAGTAAAAGTGATTTATTAGATGCGCGCCACAAATAGGAGGAGAGGAGGAGCCTTCGGCACGCATACAACAGTTAGTTAAATAATGAGACTAACACTGATGTATATTTTATCAAAAATATGCATTAAATCCAAATAAATAACTTCACAGTGTTTTTTTTTCTTTGCTCTTTTTATCGGGACAGATTAGCAAGTGAAGCACTCAAACACAATTAAATCCGTTGTATGAGTACTGTACTCGGATTCCCTTTTTAATTTTCTTTAAATCCACCCGATCTCCGAAGAAATCTGAGTAGATCTTGTGGTGCCAAGGAGCCAAGATGGTCGCTTCTTAACGCATCAGTGCCAAAGACCTTAAGCCTGATTCGAGCGAAGGCTGGGCAGACTAGCAGAAAGTGGTCCGCCGTCTCATTTTCCTCTTCACAAGCTGGGCAGAGTACACTGTCTGAGATGCCCATCCTTTCCGTCATCAGTCCAACCAGCCTTCTATAGCCCCTTCTGCTTAGTGACAGAAGGATTTGCGACAGTCGATCGGACATGTCAGGTAACATCAAGTTTGTCTATCTGCAGTCTCTTTCAACCTGCCAAGCTCGTTTGTGGGTTAGAGTAACCCGTTTGCTAACCGTGGCTTTGATGGCTGCAAAAGAGAGTGGCTCCGGGCCAAAAAAGTTGGTCTCAGAACCCATTCTGACTAAAGAGTTAGAGATATCGTTACTCGCGATACCCACGTGTCCCGGGACCCATGTTAGCATCAGGCTATTATGTTTACCGAAATAGCTCAACCAGGATTTGCAGGACTCGACTACCCTTGAAGTGATTGGGGGGCGGTCTAAGGCCATGAGCGCAGTTTGGCTGTCACTGCAGACACATATAGATCTGCCTCTCCATCTGTTTTCATCTGTTTTCTGAGTTCATCGCTTCTTGAACAGCATACACCTCCGCTTGTGACACAGATGCATGCATTCCAAGAGCAAAGTGCAGTTTTGTTCAGCTGGATTCCACGTATACCCCAGATCGCAGCCGTGCTCGATCCTGGAGTCATCCGTGAAAATGCGAAAACACTGTCATGTGCCGGACTCATTTTCTGAGTTTCATCACAGTTGCGTCTCTGGCAGCACCACATTGTATTTCTTATTAACCACGGCTCTGCATGGCATGGAGTGAAGGGGCATGGCGAGGATCGTTGGATCGAAGTTCATGTCTTCTCTGTTTTCCAATGCCGGACAGGGCCGTACCAGTTCCCATTGTGCTTCAGCCTGCAGTGAAGACCATCTGCCTCTTCTTAAAAAACACCAAGTATGCGTGCCGAAGGCCCTGCCACTCATATTCTTATATCTATAAGAGATATTTCCATTATGTTTATGCCTCCCTTTTAATTTCACCTGTCTTATGACACTAAGTAGTTCTTTCTACAGCTTGGATTTCATAACATTAATCATCATGAATATTATATTTTGGTTAAGTATTTGTGTGAGTTTACAAGTGTTTGCACACAACTTTAAATTATTCTAATTATCAGCTGAGTTGGTTGTTGTTGTTGTTGTAGCAGTAATACAAGCCCCTTCAGTGTAGGGTATATCACCGATCGTCTTCGTCTGGCTCGTCTAAAGGTAGGCCCCAGAAACATGCTGTTTCGCAGGTTGGGTCCAGTGGGTGTTAGAAGGTGGTTAGTGTCGTGCTGGGTGCCTTCACATGCCGGACATATGTTTGGTATGTCGGGGTCAATTCTGGATAAGTAGGAGTTTAACCTGTTACAATATCCAGAACGTAATTGTGCCAGTGTTACGCGGGTCTCACGAGGAAGGTGGAGCTCTTCATCTGCTGTAAGTGGTGGTTGGATTCTGATTACAGAATTCGGCGAGTGGGAGCTTAAGAAGGTGGTAACGGTCTCCCAGTGAATGTCGTTTAATGTCTGTCTAAACACTGATTGGTCCAGTAGATGTCTGTTAGTTTTGTCTCGTCGGCGTAGTTTAATAGGTGCCTCCTGGCAAGCCTGGGAGGCGGCTCTGGCTCAAGCAGGTGTGTGCAAGGGTGAACCTTGCGGTCTCGAAAAATCAGTGACGAGTGACGACCGCTCAGATAGTTTGCGGGCCATTTCTTCAGCCCTGGCGGGAGTGTCGACTGATAAATATCATCTAGTAGCGTGGAATGGCTGACAGTGTCGAAAGCCTTTTCCAAGTCCAACGACAGTCCTCTCGCAGGGGCGGTTTTGGTTAAGCCCGCGGTTTATCTGGGCGTTTATGATGGTGAGTGCTGTGGTGGTGCTATGCACTCTTAGGAAACCATGCTGATATGGGGCTGGGGTCAGGTGTTTCGTGAAGAGTGGGAGTAGGAGAACTTCGAGTGCCTCCACTACTGGGGAAAGGAGAGTTATCGACTTAAAGGAGAAAAAGATTCGATTGCCCATACAACGTTCTCCTTGGTAAGTATTCCATTTGCAAGATGCTGTGGATTATATTGGCTCCGCCTAATATTTCCCCTCCCATTTTCGTGAGCGTTGCATCCCAGAAAATGAGTGTTTAGCAGAAGTTCTAGCGATTCTTCTACCGTAGCAGTCCAAGTACCATCAGGTTTCTTGACCCAAGAAGCCATTGAATGGTATTTGGAAAGAACACGGCTGAGCGTAGCAAAACCCCTGGTAGATTCGATGGACGAACAAAATTCCCACCAGCTCTCTTTCTTGGCGGCCCTAATTGCCTTCTTCAGTACGTTTTGTAGGCCCTATAAAATGCCTTTTCCAGTGTTATAACCCTACTCTCTAGGCTTTCTATGAGGTTGATTTGATGGATAGGAATCTCTCTTATCCTCTTGTTTACTACATTTTTCAACCTCTTCCAGTTGGTTCTTAAAGGATTTTGATACGGTAATGGTGGATCTACCTTAAGATCCAAATCGTAGAGGATCCAGCTATGATCCGAAAAGGACCTTATATTGGATACCTTCCAATTATTTATCCTTACTGAGCTATTTTCAGACAGTAAAGAAAAATCAATCACTACCTTCCATCCTGTGAAGTACTCCGTACTAGGAAATTTGTCTCCATATTTCACGTAAAAGTATCTGTTTGCTAAGCAGCTTTTCAGTATCATATATTAGTGAAGGGGAAGATACTGTTTAAGTTTAAATATTACACCCTTGTGTTACTTGTTATCGAAAACTTTCGCTACATTAAGGTACACCTATTCTATTGTTGTATGTTTTCTACGAAATCCGGCTTATTTACGCCAATTTTTGTCTCAATTGCTATTCGTATTACTTTCGAAGTTATTTTTGTATCATAATTGGTGTACTTATTTTATTTGAGAGCTGAGCATGGAACTCAGAGTTGTCAATGCCTTGATTATTATGTTGATTTGTGAATGTTTTTTGTTATTAATAATCAGCGAATATTTTTGCTTTTTCTTTTGGAGTTTTCGCCCAAGAAGTTGTCCTTGTCCATAGACCGAGTTAGTGCATAACTACGTTGTCGATTTTTTCGCAGGCCTTCCACAGTGTATAGTTTGTAGCTCTAGTAGCTCCCAGTGCTGCGATATATTTTTTTAAATTTTTCGTCCTTATTCACTTTTAATTTCTTTTGTTGCTCTATTCAGCCTTTTTTAATATCTGCTGAACGTGTAGACTGCCATTGTTGCCCTAGTTTTCGTTTTTCTCTGATTTTTTTCCAAGATTTTAATGGGACATTTTGTATTTGTTGTTAAGCATGCTGATTATAGGTGTATTGTTGTTGCATACACATTTTTAATAAATACATTGTGTAAAATAAGTACCCGGAATTTAAAAAACAAACACATTTTTTCATATTATTCATCATTATTTGTTGGATCGCCTTCAAAATAGGCTCCTTTTGAGCCGATACAAATATTCCAACGAACAACCCAGTCATCCATGGCCCGCTGGTAGGCCGGCGCCGGGATGGCCTTCAGCTCCTTTAGCGAATTTTTTTTAATGTCTTCAATCGACTCAAAACGCCTTCCCCGAAGTGGCAACTTTAGTTTTGGGAAGAGAAAAAAGTCACAGGGTGCGAGATCAGGCGAATACGGTGGCTGTTCGATAGTATTTATTAAGTTTTTGGTCTTGTATTCGCGTACAATCAAGGCTCGGTGCGATGGCGCGTTGTCGTCGTGCAGAATCCACGAATTGTCCTTCCACAATTCGGGCCGTTTACGGCGAATGGCTTCACGTAAACGCCTTAAAACGGATAAATAATATTCCTTATTAACCGTTTGGCCCTCTGGAAGGAACTCAGAGTGCACCACGCCTTGGTAATCAAAGAAAACCGTGAGCATAACCTTCACTTTTGACCGGCTTTGGCGTGGTTTTTTTGGATACGGCTCGTTCTCGACGCGCCATTCAGACGATTGCTGACTGGTTTGCATATCGTACTCGTAGACCCATGTCTCATCACCAGTTATTATGCGTTTCATGAACGTAGGGTCCGTATTAGCTCGGGAAACCATGTCTTCAGAGACCTCCTTCCGATGCTCTTTTTGCAAAAATCCATAGTAAAATTCGCCAAGTAAACAAAAGATCAACTCACTTTGACTGCAGAATATAACACACTAAGTAATAGATCCCGTTCTAATAAGGCTTGTGCATTCAGGGACATGTGTACCAACATGAAAAAACCAAATTTGAAGTGTCAGGTATTCCCGGGAGAGTTTAAATTATAAATTCCGGGTACTTATTTTACACAATGTAAATCTAATATTTGCATCAATTAATTCTAAAGGCTGTAAAATTTAATTAAGAATTTTTAGTTTTTTCCTAAAAAAATTAATATTTATGTTCTGTCTTCCCTATGAAAAGCAACTAAAATAGAGGAAATTAAAATTTTTCCTGCTTCTTTTTCTTGTTCTTTCAGCCTTTGATTCCACTCATTAATTTAAGAAAGTTGGGCGAAATTAACCAATAAATTTCCTACAATTTAGTAATTGAAAAAATAGTACGCACTTTTACTTACATACATCCATTCTCACTTTTGACGCCAGCGCATGAAGCTTAATGGAGTTAAGTACTTTCTTTTTCTCTCCCACACTTAGGTACAAAGTTTGCCTTGCAAAGGTGGCGTTGAGTCTAGCAGCAGAAGAAAAAAAGAAATTTGCACAAACGAGTTAAGAGCTCGCGCTCGAGTTTGGGCGGAAATGAGCTTTATGTACCCAGTGCATGTTTTCAGTGAAATGTGAGCAGGCAAGAAATAAATAGTGAAATTTGAAATTTACAAATAATTGATTATAAAGGGTGATCACATTGGGGATACTTTTTCCAATAGGGTTTTTTGACAGATCACGCGCGACTACCGTCAAATTAAATACATACTTTTTTTCAGTATTCACTAACATTTCATCATGGAAAGACTCAAAGGACTCAACAACGTGTACAAATGGTTCAATTGCATGAGGAAACTCGACGCTCTGTGAAAAGTGTTCATCACGCGCTCAGGCCAATTTACGGTGCATACACCAACCGATGTGGAACTACAGCCGGAGCTGCTGGTAAAACATGTTTGCAGAACCTGCGATGCCGCCATGTGCAGGAAAAGACAGAGCGCTCCCAGAAAGCATGAAGCATGAGGAACGAGGAGATCAGCACCCTAAAAAGCGAACGCAAAAAAGCGAGGCGCCTTTCCCAAAGGAGTTACGGGTTGGCAAAACACTTCCGGGTCCCCGAGAACTACAAAAATAAACGGGAAGTAGATATTAAAGAGAGTCATTAAAAACAGCAAGGCAGCCAGCTTTACTGAACTATGCCAAAATGTGGACGAAAACCTGTGGGGTGATGGCTACGAACTCGTTATGGCCCATGTTAAAGGAGGTAGATGACTGCCACCAACTTGCTACATTCTTTTAGAAAAGGTTGTACAGTCACTATTCCCAAAGCAAGACATACAACCAAGCCCGACCCAGTTCCCTGCAGCAGAATGTAGTGTAGCAATCAATGAGGCAGAGGTGGTTTTGGCAATAAAAAGTTTCGGCGATGCTATGACACCAGGATCAGACGGCATTCCGAACTAAGCGCTGAAGATCGCTATCAGGCGCAACGCAAAGTTGTTTGCAGGATTCCACCAAGTGGATAATTGAAGTCATATTTTCGAAAGTAGAGAAGAAGCAACGACTAGTCCTACTGCGGAAACCAAATAAACCAGCGGGTTAACCAAGTTCATGTCGGCCACTCGGCATGATAGGTACTATGGATAAAAAGATAATATTGGAGAAATTAATCTGCAGGCGCTTGGAGCAGCATCTGGAAGAAATGCCGGCTGAACTATCCGAACATCAGTTTGGCTCAACCATTCTCGTTCAATCAGCGACGCCGTCAGGAAGGTCATTGAGGGTGGCAGGTGTATGTATGGTGACAAAAAATACTGTGCAGTTGTCACTTTGGATGTCAAGAACGCTTTCAATTCGGCATACAGGCCCCATATAATGAAGGCTCTGGAAGAGAAAAAACGCTAGCATACCTGGGACAGGTAATAAGCAGTCATCTGTCGGAAAGAGTATTTCTATAAGTTACAGATGAAGGTCCTAAGAGATATGCAATGACAGGCAGAGTACCGCAGGGATCTGTACTAGGCCCGATGCTATGCAATGTGCTATTTGATGGGGTACTGCAACTCCCAATGCCGAGAGAAGTGCAAATAATAGGATATGCAGACGACATTGCGTTGACCATTGTTGCCAAAACAATTCCCCAGATTCAGAGCATCTGCAGCGAGACAACAACAAAGGTAAAAAAATTTCTAACGGTGGTTAAACTTCAGCTAGCAGAACAAAAAATCGAAGTAGTTCTCATTACGAGCAGAAAAAAGTTAGAAACGACCACACCACTTGATGGGTGTAACGTCACAACGCAAGCGACACTAAGATATTTGGATGTTATGGTCGATGCTCGACTAAGCTTCAAGGAGCACATTCAAAAAGCATGCGGAAAGGCAACCATGGTGACGGCGGCACTGTAAAGAATTATGGCCAATATCGGTGGTCCCACTCTGTATGCAGCACCCATACGGGGAAAGCCCTCATGCAAAAAACATACGCGAAGAAGGCGGAAATAGTTTTTAGACTAAGTGCCCTTTAGAGTTGCCTGTGCTTTCATGCGGGACATGGATGCTATAGAGAGTATCTTCAAAGACTCACACTCGAGGACGCAGCAGACTGCTCGTTCTGCGGCAACGGTAGTGAGAACGCAGAACATATCTTCTTCTCCTGCCCGAGATACGCATCTGAAAGAATGTCTATTGAAGAAATGATAGAGGAAAGAATAACCTCATGCAACATTGTAAATCACATGCAGAAATCGAAGCCGGTGTGCGACAAGATGAGAGAGTGGTCCGCAAAGGCGCTACAGGAACTGCGGAAAAAGGAATGGGAACACAGTAAACAAAGAAGACAAACAAGTAAGGAAGGGTAGGCAGAGACAGAAACATATATTAAGAGCCATACTGGCCAGCTTGTCCCTGCAATGCAATGCTTTAACGGTGGTACCGCAGGGCAAACTAAAGCTAGAGAGGTCGGAGTTAGGGTTCTGTACGTAGGTGCATTGTTTCGCAAGTCCAGTTTAGTAGGTAATACTGACTGTGTGGGATGCACTGTTAGCGATCGTAATAAATCGGGCATGCCGTCTGTGTTGTCTATATCTATGTAAGATTCGGATTCGGATTGGTGTATGGCGATGAGGCCAATTTCTGGCTTAATGGCTACGTCAATAAGCAAAATTGCCGTAAGCAAAAGTAAGCTTCGAAGCAAATATTACATCACAGTATTTGTATTTAATTTCAGGGTAATTGAATAAGGTATTAAAAAACGTATGCTCATGAAAAATAATATTTTGAAGCAGGAAATTTTATCTAATTAGCATTAGTGTTGGCATAGTTTCTATAACAACCATTCGAATTTTTTTTCTGAGTTATCCGTCGCAAATTCTGAAAAACAGTTCGCAACTTTCTCAATATTAATGAGTTGTTACAAATAACCGTTATTTCGGCTGTTCATTTGAGGAATACATTTTTTTTATAATACCCCAAATCCGTTGTGCGATGGGAGTAAAAGAGTAGCTGAACAAAAAATTTCAAGTAAACCACGCAGCGAAGTCTTCTTCAGCGAGAGCAAGACAAAAAGCGGCAAGAGCGTACTCTGGTGCAGTTTTATTGAAAACTTTTGCTGAGCTTAGCGTTTGATATTACTTAAGGATTAAGTTGCCTGGTTTTGTGTTGAACATTACCACGGATGCCACTAACTTGCGAGTTAACGCCGCAGCGCTGCTGCGCGGCTGCAGCAACAGCTGCTGCGTTAAACCGTGCTCATTATCGTCATCATTATTATCACGAAAGCGAAAGGCAGCGTAATTATAATCTTCTTGCACAACAAAGAGTTAGAGCGTGAGTGGCAAGGGACAAGTGGTTGGGCCCAACAGTTACGTCAACTTTTCTGCTGCTTGGCTCACATTCCACTTTTTGTTTCCCACTGCATTTGGCCACTTTACAAAATGCAACTTCATTTCCGCTAATTAAATAGCGCCAAGCCGATCTAAGAAAAGAATACAAAAGGCGCGTAGGTGCTGCTACTGAAGAGGCGCTGCATTTGAAAGGCGAGGAGTGGTTAAATTGCGTAAGATTCGCTGTTGCTCTACAAAAATATGCCAAAGTACGAGTAATTACATAGAATTATATTTGTTGTTGGTTAATGTGGCATAATTGTCGTTATGCAATTACGCTGATTTGTGTGGAGTGCCACAAGAGCTGGTCGGTTTAGCTGCGGCAACAATGAATGCCGTTAATGCGATCGATAATGAAGTGGATTGCGGATGGAAAGCGTGTAGAGAAAGAAATGAAGGCAGACGAAGTAGGTAAAAGCCCGTCCACTTGCATAATTAAGTAATAATAATTTGTAAAATTTGCTAGAAGAGAACTGTGCCACTTTATAGGGTGCGCTACTGCTTTTTTATATGTGAGCGGAGCGAGGAATGGTTGAATATAAGATTGCGCGTATTGATGTGGAGAAAAGAGAGTAAATTTGATATGACATCAAAGTGCATGGATGTGGAGTGGTCGAGAAATAGGAAGAGGCAGTGGAGAAATGGGTGGTTAAGCTTTAAGGGCCGGTGTTGATTTTGAATAAAATATAATTTTTTGAGGAAATTATTCTTATTTCTTTTTATTATGATAATATTTGTATGGCTCAATTACGTGTGGAACAAAATATTGGCCAAATAGCCACCGCGGCCTCGTCGGCACACCTCCATCCGATGGTCCAAATTTTCGATGGCGCTGAGGCATAATTGAGGTGCTATGCCGTTAATGTGCCGAATTATCTTATCTTTACGTCTTGAATTGTTGCTGGCTTATTGACGTACATCTTTTCTTTCAAACAACCCCAAAGAAAGAAGTCCAACGTTGTCGTTGACGTTTAGGTGTGGTTCACATTCAACATCGGCTCTTGAAATTTAACCACCCTTTAGAAGGATAAATGCTCTTTGAAGACGGGAGTCTGGAATTCCATAAGCTCTATAGCAGATTCTGTCAAAATATTACGTTTATAATATTAAGTTTTTGAAAAACTTTTTCAATTCCATAAAGTTGACATTTCTGACTTTTGTTTCATTAAAAAGTCGTAAGAGCTGGCTTCAGAACTTAATAAGTACTATTTTCAAAAGATTTTTATGCTACTGAAACTCGGAGCACACAAAGTCGGACGTGCCATGTTTGAAGGAAAATTGAGTAATTTCTTTTTTTCATTTTCTTGCGCGTTTTCTTCCTTCAAAAATTCAGTTTTATAAGGAGTATGTAAAGTGCAAAAGTCCATTAATAATTAAAAAAAAAAAAATGAAAAGTATCAGCGTGTTTTAAGCCGTTTGAAATTTCCTGAGCCGTGCGTAAAATTTCGTCTAGATTCAGTTTAAAAAGTTAAAAATTGAAATTAAAACTTGCTGAATTTTTTTTTAATTCTTAAATTAAAATTAATTCTTAAATTCAAAGAAAGACAACAAACAAATTTAACTTGAAAATTTTTTCAACTACTAAAAAAAAATTCGAAATTCGAATTCGAAAATATTGCAAATTTAAAAAAAAAAAGAAAACAAAAGGAAACGTGCGTGAAGCGTACTACACATAACAGAAGTGAAACTTTCACGGCAGACAAAGAAAGAGGGAGATACCCGAGATAGAATGATAGAGAGAGAAAGAATATATATCTAAATAAATTCACAACATTTGCAGAGAATATTCCGAATTTTGCACTTACAAAAATAAAATACCTTGATTGACGCAAAATCAGTAGCAAGCGCCGCTTTGGCACCACCCATTCCAAAATGTTCTAGAACACAACAAAAACACAGCGCATTCACTTCATGTCTCAATATGCGTATGTCGTCCTAGCCCATAATTTAAGCCTAGCGACTACAAAAACAGGATACATTCTTAGACACAGCGGCAGCGGCCATGATTCTTTTAGTCGCGACGGCGCTGAACAATTTAAAATATTATATGGTACAAAAACAAAAAAAGGGAGACGTGAATATCCTAAAGTGTATCTCTCTGTCTCCTTTTCCTCTACGTTATATCTTTTTTCTCTCTCGCGAAACGAAAATGCCCAAAACGTTGCATGGCCTTGAAATTTTACTCTCCATTCACGCTTGTCCATCGACGCCCAAGAAGTTTCTCGTCAAGAAATGCTCAGCTTTGCTCGCCACTCCACATAAATAGTTGTCGATTTTCAAGATGATTGGCTGCTGTTAAGAAATTGCACGCATTGATAACTTTTGCGGTTAGTTGTTTGCTGACTTACCCTATGATCAGAAAGTACCGGGAATGTTTAAATAAAACAAAACAGAGAGATGTGACCCGTCTGAAGCAACACACATGTGCCAACGCTTAACCCAGTCCTCCATGCACCCCTGGTAGGCCGACGAAGGGATGGCCTTCCTCCTTCGCCGCATTCTCTTTGATCTCCTCTATCAACTGAAATCTCCTTCTACGAAGTGGTAACTTCAACTTGGGAAACAAAAAGAAGTGGCGCGGGGCCATATCAGGTGAATACGCAGCTTGCTCGATGGTATTTTCTTGGTGTTTGGTAAAATAACCCTCACAATTTTGGCTCGGTGCGATGTCGCGTTGTCATTCATGCAAAATTCAAGAATTATTTGCCCACACTTTCGGCCGTTAGCGACGTACAGCATCTCTCAAATGCTTCAAAACGGATAAATAATATTCTTTATTGACTGTTTGGCCCGATGGAAGGTACTCATGGCGCAGTACGCCTTGGCAATCGAAGATAACCGTCAACCCGGTACTTTTTGATCATAGGGTATCTATAAAATAATACTAGAAGTGGACCTAAGAAACGAATTTTCTGGAAGGAACCGAAAACAATATGAAGATTCTGGATGCTAAAAGTCTCATTCAAGGTTTTCTAGAAGAACAACTATTGGGAATGACTACCTGGAGGAGGAGCCTTAAAAAAAGTTTGAAGCTGGTAATCATTCCCAATAGTTGTTCTTATAGAACTACAAATAATGAGTTCAACCCTCACTTTGTTACCCAGCAGGATCATCCGTAGAGCATGACTTCAGTCCACAAGAACTCTAAATTAATCAAATGTTTTATGATAAATGAGTTTTTTCCCGACAACCATTTTACCCAGGCTGATAAGAAAAATGTGAAGAACAAATTAGTAGATGGTATTTATTTTATCAAAAATACCCCATTTACTGCGTCATTAATTTTTATTACTTTTATATATCTTTTACAATATTGCTATTATTTTATTGCTCGAACAACCTTTTTTTGGGAGGAAACTACAGCAATTGGCTCCCTCAACCCAAGGTGTAACGCGACCCGTGCCTACTGGGTGGGTTTGACAGCCGGGGGATAAAACTAGGCTGTCTTTTAACGGATCCCTCCTGACACCAGGCCGCCTCAGGTTGTAACGGTGGCCTTACCATGGTATGGGGCGCTGCCATGGCGGACTGTTTATTTCCCTAAATCCTCATTGGTCACCGCACATGGCGACATGTGCAGCCTTCTGGAAGGGCAGGTGACCGTACGAAACAGAATGAACGAACAACAAAAACAAAAACACAAAAAAAAAAAAAAAAATTCGGATAAGGCTACAAAGAAGACGGACAAACGGACGGACACAGACCCAAAACGAACGGATAAACGGACGCACCGATTGACACAACAGATGAACAAATGGACAACTCGGACCGACACCAACGAACTGAGGAAGTTAGGAACTTCCTCAGAGGACGAAATCTTGGGCTGTGGGCCACAGCACGCCATCAACCATCCACATCCGCTGATGCCAAGGGGCAAAAGCGCCAAAACGTTAAAAAAGGCCCGTCCAGGTATAAGCTTTACCAGAGGTCTCTGACTATTCTCGGAAGAATAAATAAAAATGAGGCTGAAGGTAAAACTCATCCAAAGGACGCGGCCGATAAGGCAAGGTGCCAAAAGGTGGTCGATGAGTACCTGGCGTTCCAGGCCACCCAGAAGGCAAAAGTCGTAAAACGCAATCGTTCGCAGGACGAAAGCGACAAACCAACGAAGAAGCACCAAGTGTCGGTTCACACAGCTTCAATACCAAAACCAACCAAGCGCTCATTTAATGAGGTGGCACGGGATCACCTGCAAATAGCGTTGGTTGATGAAATAACAAACCGCGGTAAACCTGCATCGGATAAGTGGTCCGAAATCGAGGCATGGCTGTCCCGCATTGTCGTCCATCATGTCATGGCAAACCCGGAGGGTCATGTGCCAGGATTTGATTCAATGGAGGTGGTCCGCGGAAACAGGGTGATCAAGTGCGATGATCAACTCTCCCTTAACTTCCTGCAAACAGTTGTGGGCAAGATCCAGAGCGACTGGGAAGGTTTGAGGCTCAAACTAGTCCCGGCCAGCGAAATCCCTCGACGGCCGAGGGCTCGCATCTGGATCCCGAACATGGAATTCGAAGCTAAGCAACTTATTCCATACTTGCAGGCACACAACCGCACTGTTCCGATGGATGACTGGATCATCATCAAAGCGGAGGCTCCGCAAAAGAACAGTGTGTCCTTCCTTCTCCAAATATCGGAGGAGAGTATCGAGCCACTGGGAAAAGTGGACAATAAACTTCTGTTCGGCGTCAGGTAAACGCAACTGAAGATATTCCGATCTGCAAATTCGGAGGATGAACAGGACGAGGTTGACGGCGCCAACGAGTTGCTCACAGGTATGCAACTTGACTTATTATTAATACTAACTTATCGGTATGTAACAGGGGTAACACTCCCACTTTCACCTTTAATAGTACGGAATACTTCAGAGGATGGGAGGAAGTGATTGTTGTTACTCTACTGTCTGAAAGTAGCTTAGTAAGGGTAGATAATTGGAGGGTATCCAATAAAAGGTCCTTTTCTGATCATAGTTGGATCCTCTACGATTTGGATCTTAAGGTAGATCCACCCCTACCGTATCGAAATCCTTTAAGAACCAACTGGAAGAGGTTCAAAAATGCAGTAAACTAGACGATAGGAGGGACTCCTATCCCTCAAATCACTCTCACGGAAAGTCTTGAGAGTAGGGCCATAACACTGGAAAAGGCATTTAGTAGGGCCTACAAAACGTCCTGCCCCATAAAATTTAGCAAAAAAACTCACCCTCCTTGGTGGAGCAGTGAGCTCTTAAAACTAAGGGAAAAATCTAGATCAACGTTTAACCTCAGCTACTCGACGGGAAATTGGGAATTGTATAGAGAAAGGCGAAGACAGTACAAGAAGGCAATCAGGGCCGCCAAAAAAGAGAGCTGGAGGGAATTCTGTTCGTCAATCGAATCCACTAGGGATTCTGCTAGGCTTAGCCGGGTTCTTTCCAAAGACCACTCTATGGCTTCTTGGGTCAAGAAACCTGATGGAACTTGGACTGCTACAGCAGAAGAATGGCTAGAGCTTCTGCTAAACACGCATTTTCCGGGATGCAGCGCTTACGAAAGTGAGAGGGGAAACATTAGGCGGAGCCAATATAATCCACAGCATCTTGCAAATGAAATCATTACCAAAGAAAAAGTTGCATGGGCAATCAAATCTTTCTCACCCTTTAAATCTCCGGGGGCAGATGGGATCACTCCAAAGATGTTACAGGAAACCTTGGACTGTATCCTACCATGGCTAGAGGAAATTTTTAAAGCGTGTTTAAACTTAGGCCATATTCCAGACAGCTGGAAACTAGTCAAGGTCGTTTTCATACCAAAAGTAGGTAGAAGAGGACATGAATCAGCGAAGGACTTCAGGCCAATCAGTCTTTCGTCTTTCCTGTTAAAAACTTTTGAAAGACTTTTGGATACGCACCTCAGAAGCTCTTTGGAGAGCTCTGGTATATCAACTGCACAACACGCATACCTTAAAGGCATACCGGAGACGGCGCTTCACGAGGTTATCGGAACAATAGAGGGCTCTCTAGAGAGCAAACATTATACCATGACGGCTTTCTTGTATATTGAAGGCGCCTTTAACAATGTTAGCACAGATGCCATCCAACGGGCGTTGATAGACCTGGAGGTGGACAGTTGCATTAGTAACTGGGTCATATCCATGCTAGAAACGAGAATCATCAAAGCTAATATGGGTAATATCAACATATCCAAGAAGGTCCACGGGGGCACTCCACAAGGGGGAGTATTATCTCCACTTCTTTGGCTATGTGTGATCAGCAAAATCTTAACAAAACTTGACGGAGGTGGGGTAAAAGTGGTGGCGTACGCTGATGATGTGGTGTTAATGGTGTCAGGACTGTGTCCAAATACGATCAGTGGGATCATCCAAAGGGCTTTAGGCGAGCTTAACTCTTGGGCCACAGGATGTGGGCTAAGTTTAAACCCGCGTAAAACAGAACTTATGCTTTTTACCACCAGCTACAAGGTACCAATTTTTACCCTACCAAATATCAACGGACAAACTCTGTCTTTATCAACCAGTGCAAAGTACTTAGGGGTAATTTTGGACTCTAAACTTAGCTGGAAGTTAAACGTCGAAGAACGGGTAAGGAAAGCAGAAATTGCTTTATATGCCTGCAAACGTATGCTTGGAAAAAGTTGGGGTCTTCAACCTAAGCATACATTATGGCTGTATAAGGCGGTTATACGACCCATTCTATCGTATGGTTCGGTAGTTTGGTGGAAAGCTCTAGGGAGAGAGTACAATACCAAATTACTCGGCAGAATACAAAGATCAGCCTGTGCAATAACGGTCGGTGCAATCAGATCATGTCCTATAGAGGCTCTCAATGCACTGACACACGTTATTCCAATAGACCTACATATAAAGAAGACGGCAACCATGAGTGCATTTAGGTTAAATGAAGCGGGTCACTGGAAAGGAAAAACTTATGGTCACGCTAGTCTATTATTGCCACTCAGTTAACCTCGGTAAGGACTGACTACATCGTCCCGATGGTAACGTTCAATAGGAATTTTGCCACACTCTTTCCATCTAAAAAAGAATGGAAGAAGGGATTCTCTCTAAACGACTTCGATACCACAGTCTATACAGAGGGCAGTAAAATGGACTGTGGTGTTGGAGCTGGTATATATTCTCATAGACTTGGAATTGAAAAATCCCTAATACCAGCAGCGTCTTCCAAGCGGAAGTACTAGCAAATGGGGAAGCCTGTAGGTTACTAATCGCAGATTTCTCTTTTAAGGGCAATATCGCTATTCTTTCGGATAGCCAAGCCGCAATCCAGGCGCTGGACGCGACTATAACAACCTCTAAAGTGGTGGAGCAAAGTAGGAATAGCCTCACCAACTTGAGTGAAAACCATAGAGTAACCTTAATTTGGGTCCCGGGACACCGGAACATAGAAGGTAACGAAAAAGCTGATGAACTGGCAAGAGGGGGATCTGCCATGAATAGCGCTCTTGCAGTACCAGTATTCACACCATTAGGTGCAGTCAAGAAGGCAATTTTCCTAAAATACCTTCGAATCGCAGATTGTAGATGGAGAGACCAGACAAAATGCAAAATTAGCAGGACGTTATGGCCCTCCTACAACCTGAAGCAATCGTCGACATTGATAAACATGGAACGACGGGACGCCTATAGACTAACGGCAGTCATAACTGGCTTCTGGTCTATCGGAGAACAAGCCGCCAAAATGGGCATCCCTCACAACACATACTGTCATAGTTGTAAACAACCGGAGAAAAAAGAAACAATCTTCCATTTCCTCTGTGAATGCCCTGCCCTATGGAAGGACAGAATGTTAACCCTGGGCAAACCGCTGTTCGAGAGTCTCGAGCAACTGTCTGGCTTAGACGACAACAACCTAATAAGATTCCTAAACCGCACAGGTTGGATATAGTCCTGCTGCAAATAACTGTTAAACAATTTGGTAATGAGGATGTGGCAACAAAATGGTGCGGAAGCGCTAGCTGGATTCTGGATGAATCACCACTCTAACCAACCAACTATATATCTTTTACAATATTGCTATTATTTTATTGCTCGAACAACCTTTTTTGGGAGGAAACTACAGCACTTGGTGGCAGCTTTGCTGCAAGCCAAATGATTAGACTATTTTTATAAAAATGCGTTCGTATTCGGTACTTGACGGACGTGTTTTTCTAATCGCTCTATATTTTTGCTATAGAAAAGTTATTTTCGACATAATATAAAATGACATTTTAGTGTTATCAAAAATTAAAAGACAGTGACCTTAAGCTATACTTGTTATAGTCTGAGCTAAATTCAAATTAGTGTTAATAAAAAACAAGATAAATATGCCGTGTGTAGGTGGACAAAAAGTTGATCGTCCTCAACCGAAAGTGCAGTGTGCGGCATGTCAAGAGTTCTTTCACCTTGATTGTGTTGGTTTACTACAGGCAGATGCCGATTCTTGCTCTCATCTGATAAACTGTATCTTTGCAAGTTCTGCTCTGCTGATAGACGACGCTCTTCCATAAGGTGTCAAGCTTTATCACTACTTTCGGCCGAAACAAAAATTAAAGAACATGACGATAGAAATCTGAACAATAATAAGCAACAAATTACATTGCTTGTTGTTGTTAAAGAATTAGCTGACCTATTGATCTTGGTGTGGTATTTGATTCCTAATTCTCTTTTCAAAAGCATTTAAATCACACCATTTCAAAGTCTTATTCCGTACTTGCGTTTATTCGACGTTTTAGTTCGCACTTTGTTGATCCATATAATATACAGTTGTTACATACATCTGTGGTGGTGCCATCTTTATTTTGAGACCATATTATGCCTGTCATATTAGTAGTCTCGAACGAGTTCAGAAAGCTTTTGCGCGTTATGCTTTGCGTTCTTTAAATTTCACTGATCCGATTCCTTCCTATAAAAGTCGGTGCTTGCTCATAAATCTGAAATCACTAGATATTAGAAGGACTATTCTCTCCATTACTTTCCTTTTCGATTTAATAAATGGGGTTATTGACTCCCCATTGCTACTCGAGAAAGTCAATTTCAATATTCCTCAGCGAAGTTTACGGAATCATGATTTTTTCTGGTTAGGGATGGTAAAAACTAATTATGTTTCCAATGCTACGATTTCTAGAACTCTGGGTGATTTTAATTTGCTTTCAAATCATACTGGCCTGGATTTTTCTTCCACAAAGAATTACTTCAAATTGATGCTAAATGAATTGTTGTACTAAATTCTTAGTATTATCTAATAATCTTCCTCTGTAAATTATAAGAAATGTTATCGTTTTCTTTCACTCATTACAATGAAACGAGTTAATTATAAGTTTCATTTTACTTTGATTAATTTATTTAGCATTAATCTGTTTTCATAGTCTGTCAGAAATACTGTATTTTTTAGACTATTAATTAATTAATTAAATAAACAAATACGTAAATTGTAATACTTTCGTTCCCTGTCTTGGAATAGAGCTACTATGGTAAATAAAATTATCATAATGATAAAAATGTTTTTCGGTGTACTGAAAATTTACTAAAAGCAGTTGCTTATGATAAAGCGAGAATTCAGCAGATCCGCTTATGGAGTGGCATAGACAAGGAGCTCTTCCAAATTGAGTTTCTTGAAGTTTTCCGCCATATTTACGTGAACGAGTCCGTGGGCCGATACGATAAGTGGCAATATGAAAACCTTTCTAAGTTTTCACTGCCAATCCCCAAATCCGAGTATTTGCTAATTTTCACTGTATACATTTTGTAAATATTTTTGTTCAATGGAACGCTATTGTCTTTGTCAAACGCGGTGGGCACATTTCTACTACATTTACTAAAATATGTCCAGTAGTTTTCCTGCTGTTAAACTCGTGCATCATTCTGAGAGGCGTAAATTTATCATCAGCTTCACTAAGTACGTGGTGAAGTTCAGTGTTTCGGAGAGTTTAATGAAGTTGAGGTTAACATTTGGGAGAGACAGGCTATATATTCAGGTCACCAGACACATTTTCTCATTTTGACTGAGACAGTTTATTCTCCTATAAAAAATAAATAATTGGCGCGTACACTTCTGTTAGGTGTTTGGCCGAGCTCCTCCTCCTATTTGTGGTGTGCGTTTTGATGTTGTTCCACAAATAGAGGGACCTACAGTTTCAAGCCGACTCCGAACGGCAGATATTTTTATAAGGAGCTTTTTCATGGCAGAAATACACTCGGAGGTTTGCCATTGCCTGCCGAGGGGCGACCGCTATTAGAAAAATGTTTTTATTAATTTTGCTTTCACCGAGATTCGAACCAACGACCTCTCTGTGAATTCCGAATGGTAATCACGCACCTACCCATTCGGCTACGGCGGTCTATTCTCCTATAAAAACCCTATAATTCCATATTGCGAACTTTTTCCAATAAAAATTCAAATTCATTCAAATTTCACACTTTTTAATCAGATATTTGTACAAAAATTGACTTAACCCACGTACTAAAACTGTGAATAATATTATTTTTCTTAACCCTCATTGAATCATTAAAGCCATGATTGAAAGGCAGTGAAGCAAAACCAGACAACCAGGTGGAACAAAAAATTAAGCTCATCCATTTAAGTTAAAACAACAGAATTTCAGTAAACAGAAGAAAATACGAATGACATGGAGAGCAATTCAATTCACATCAATTTAATTCAATCCATTTTGTTCAGCCACGCGCGGGCTGCACAGCAAAGCTGGTAAACCGTGAAAAACATGCGTGACATTGTCAGTGACAAAGACAGCGCCGCTAACAATTGACACTGATAAGGCAAAAATAACAACAACACACGAATAATGGAATAAGCAGCAACCTATGGATGATGAAATAACTGTGCGAAAGGAAGCAGAGAGGAAATGCCGCAAATAAAGTGGAACAACTGTGGGAACAGCGAAGAGCGAACTAGCCGCTGCCAATGAGGCCAAACCCGCAGCGGATAAACAAGAACTGATAAAGTCAAATACCATACACCATATTTGTGCAAAAAAGTCCATTTGGCAGGAATATTCATTATACGTTATGTGTATATGTGTGTGCTATGTGTGTATGTGTGTTTGCGCAAAAACGTTGAAGCAGAACAAATATGAAATTTCTAAATTAACGCGAGCAAATGCGAACCAATGTGCGGCGTCTAAAGGAGGTGCCAGCGACAGAGCGACGCGACAACAAGAAATTTCTTAACTGCAGTGGTGGCTGTGAGGCTAACTGTCTGATTATTATGAGTGCGTCGACAGCTATAGAAACAAAATTCTATCAAAATTGTTCAAATAACAGTAGTAGCTGCATTAATTTTCGAAATCCAGAGTCAGAAATTAAAATTTGAAATCCTTGTAAAAACTCCCTTCATACTATAATAAATAATGAATAAAAGAAAACGCCGATTTACTGCAATTGCGCTCTGGTACTGCACCAACGTTTTCTTTGTTTTACCCGAAGGGGGAATCTTACATATGTAGATACCGTCAACATAGACGGTATGCCCGATTTATATTGATCGCTAAAGATGCACCTCATTCAGGACCACGCACAGTCACTATTACCTACTAAACTGAACTTGCGAAACAGTACACCAACGTACTAAACCCTAACTCCGACCTCTGTAGCTTTAGTTTGCCCTGCGTTTCCACCGTTTAAGCATTGCATTGCAGGGACAAGCTGGCCAGTATGGCTCTTCATATATGTTTTTTTCTCTGTCTACCCTTCCTTACTTGTTTGTCTTCTTTGTTTACTGTGTTCCCATTCCTTTTTCCGCAGTTCCTGTAGCGCCTTTGCGGACCACTCTCTCATCTTGTCGCACACCGGCTTCGATTTCTGCATGTGATTTACAATGTTGCATGAGGTTATTCTTTCCTCTATCATTTCTTCAATAGACATTCTTTCAGATGCGTATCTCGGGCAGGAGAAGAAGATATGTTCTGCGTTCTCACTACCGTTGCCGCAGAACGAGCAGTCTGCTGCGTCCTCGTGGCCGAGTCTTTGAAAATACTCTCTGTAGTATCCATGTCCCCTCAGGAACTGTGTCAGGTAGTAATCCGTGTCACCATGTCCTCTCTCAACCCAAGCCTGTACGCTTCTGATAAGTGTATGCGTCGATCTCCCTTTTGTCGCTAGGTCCCAGCGATTTTGCCAGTCAACTATGCTTTCCCGTCTTTCTTCTTTACGCTCTTCCGCCGTTAACTGCCTGTTAGGCTTTTGGCTTTGTCGTACACTCTACCCAGTTCAGAGGCCATTATATCTGATGGCATGATATCCGATATGACACATACTGCTTCAAACGACACTGTCCTGAAAGCAGAGGCAACTCTAAGGGCACTTAGTCTAAAAACTATTTACGCCTTCTTCGCGTATGTTTTCTGTATCAGGGCTTTACCCCATATGGGTGCTGCATACATGAGTGTAAACTAGGTAACTTTAGCCAGGAGTGCTTTTCTGCTCTGAGTGGGACCACTGATGTTAGCCATAATTCTTCACAGGGCCGCCATCACCATAACACCCAAATATCTTGTGCTGTGACGTTACACCCATCAAGTGGTGTGGTCGTTTCTAACTTTTTTCTGCTCGTAATGAAAACTACTTCTGGTTTTTGTTCTGCTCGCTGAAGTTTAACCGTCGTTAGCCACTTTTTAACCTTTGTTGTTGCCTCGCTGCAGATGCTTTGAATCTGAGGAATTGTTTTGGCTACTATGATTAACACAATATTGTCTACGTATCCTATTATTTGCAATTCTCTCAGCATTGGGAGTTGCAGTACCCCATCATATACGACATTGCATAGCATCGGGCCTAGTACAGATCCCTGCGGTACTCTGCCTGTCATTGCATATCTCTTAGGACCTTCATCTGTAACTTATAGAAGTACTCTTTCCGACAGGTATCTGTTTATAACCCGTACTAGGTATGATGGTGTTTTTTTCTCTTCCATAGCCTTCATAACATGGGGCCAGTATGTAGAGTTGAAGATGTTCTTGACATCCAAGGTGACAACTGCACGGTATTCTTTGTCACCATGCATCCACCTGTCACCCTCAATGGCCTTGCGTGCAGTGCTTGTCACCTTCCTGACGACGTCGATGGTTGAACGAGACAGGTTGAGCCCAACTGATGTTCGGATAAAAATTTGACAAAATTATCCTCTGAAATCCCGAATTTTCAGCAGTACATTCAAAAACTAATGTTAATTATAAAAACATGCTAGCACTTCCAACAAAAAAGTGAAAACTAGTCCATGTGGTGACACTTTCCCTGTAGTTATATGCAGACCGGTACAAAAAAAAACGCTGAGCTATTGTTGACAATTGGCTGGTATCAGCAGCGGTGGGATCAGTCGTTGGACCTACGAACTCATACCACGTATTGATGAGTGGTTAGAAAGGAACCATGGAGATACCAGCTATCACCTTTCCTAGCTGCTTAGCGGACATGTCTCTTTTCGGGAATACCTGCACCGTTTTAACCTGGTAAGCAGCCCTTTCTGTCCAAACTGTCCGAATACTGACGAAAACGCAGGACTCCCATATTGGTTGGGAACGCAAGGCGATGCAGCAACAGTCACAGCAGCAACAGTAGTAGTGAAGGCGGGCGGCTTATGATGAACCGACGGCAACCATAGACTTGTGGGTACAACACTCACTACATCACCGCAGTGAAGACAATACAGTGGTGCGTTAATATAATACCATTGCAACAATTCCGATGACTCCTTTACTTTAGACCCACCTATGAGTACAGTGGGAGTAATTGGGACTCTCGACGGCGTACAGTCTCCATATGTCTGCAGGAGAGGCACCTGGATACAGGTACATGTTGTGTCTTCGAACATAGATGCGCCTATACCCAGATGTAATACTTTTGTGATCGCAGGGTAGAATTTAGCTGAGGTGGAGGATTGTTCTCGTATTAGGGGGAGCCTGACCCAAATATCATGGGTGTGACGGAATCTTAGAGATGCGGCTGACATTTTGACTTAAGGGGCTAGGAGTAGTTAGAATTTGCAAAAAACTCGACTTTTTGTCCCATTACATCAAAAAACATAGTTTTGAAAAAAGCGCATTTAAAGTTTTGCTATCGATTATCGGAGCTCCCGAGCGCCCTTTTTTAATTGTTGAATAACTCGAAAAGTATTTGTCGGATTTACTTGAAATTTTCAGACAATATTTTCAAGAAATCGGACTTTAAGGAAATGCAAAAAAATCGATTTTTTTTTTTAATTCTGAGTACCCTTATCCCCTTAGGCTACAAATTCGAAATGATACAACCTTATCATATCCCAAAGTTTTGTTCATATAACGTCTATAGTATCTTTATAAATAAAGGGGTTTTCAATAAAAGGTGTTATTTCATTATAAAGAGGAAGGTATACCGTTAATAGTGGAAAATAACCACCACGACCACGTTAACAGGACAATATACTTTTCATGAAATTTTCCATAACCGTATCGCAAATTGGCTGCCCTATGTCCTCGATAGCCTCACGATTTCCATCTTTGAGGTCTCCAATCGACCCTGGGCTGTTGGCGTAGACCTTCTCTTTCACGTCGCCGCAAAGAAAAAAGTCACAAGGTGTTAAATCACGAGATCTCAGTGGCCAATTGTGATCACCTCTTCGAGAGACAATACGGTCGGGAAACTTTTTCCATAAAAGATCAATGGTTTCGTTGTTTGTGTGCACGTAGCGCCGTCTTGTTGAAAATAAACGTTGTCCAGATCAATAACATCCTATTTCGGCCATAAAAAATTGTTAATCATCCCTCGATAGCGCAATCCATTTCAAAATAACCCCTGTTATTGGAAACCCCGTTATATATCCGCATATATCAATATTACATCTTCAATAAATATTGCTTGCCGCGGCTAGTCGTCTTGTTGCCATGTCGCGAATACCAAAATTTGATAGATGTCGTTACGTTGCTGCCGCTTGCTGCATGAAACCCTGTTCACCACATGAGGCGGTAGTTCAACAGACGAGTAAACATGGCGCTGCGAACACATGTACGCATATCTCTACTCCAGCACATACATATGTATTCATACAAAACATAAAATTATCGCAACGTTGCTTGTCATAATTGACCTGATATGGTTGGTAACAGCCACTGTGTGGACAGGTGTCCGTGTCGATGTGCTTGCCGCTGTTGCTGTTTGTTCAATTTCCGTTTTCATGTCGACATTTCATGGTGCTGCTGTCGAACTACCAGTACTTTTGGCAGCGACGTCGGCTGTGCCTATTAAATGGGCAATAAAAGGAAGTTTACAAAAAGAAAAAAAAACAACTTCAATATATGTGAGTTTATAGTAAATTTGTTTTGTGTTTGGAAGTCGGAAAGTTCTCATTCAATAGCAGCGTTGTTAATGTTATGTGTTGTATGCGAAAAGGAATAAAACTTTAACTCGTTCATTTTGCTTGGTAAGAAACCTGAGGAAAATATGGGAAGCTACAGGGCGTATGAGCGACATTAGTTGGAGGTCTATATTTGTTGCGAACAGTGCAGGTACACACTTGTGTGTGTATGAGTATCCATATTTATCAAACATATTGCCCGAAAATGTTTGATAAAATAATTTGCATAAGCCTTTAAGGTAAAAAATATGTAAATATGTACGATATGAACACTGGTAGCCTCCCTCATATAAGTGTAAGCAAAGTTTTGAATCTTCATATTTCGGATTGCTAAAGCCAATTACATTATTTTATATTTCCTTTGATTCACTACAATCTTTCTAATCCAAATCTCAACAACAGGCTTGCTTAATTTGCATTTTTCAAACTGCTTTACAGTGCGTTAAAGATTGAAATTTCGAAGAAATTTGTTTAGCCTTTTATTTTTTAATTCACAAAAGGTTTCAAATACGGTTTCTTGTACAAGAATGAGTTATATTTTTATAAGAAAACGAGTAAAATTTATTAATAAAGAAATAAGTTGTTTAAACTTTTCATCAATTCCCTGTGCTTTAGTTATTTAGCGCACTGTGCACGGAAACTTACTGGCAGTGAATAAAAGTGAAATCCTCTCACTCCTAACTAATAAAGCAAAAGAAATTCAATAGCTGCAAATATCTCTGGAACTTTTTTATTTGTATCGTAAACAAAAGTACGAGTGTATTTGCATATGGCGAAGGGGTGGCCCATCCAGCTCGCCATTCCACAACAACAGACAATCAACTCAAGATGATGAAGCTTTCACTGTTACAAGAGTTTCACTTTTATTTTCAAATGTGGGGAGTACACCATTAAATGTATGCACATACACACATACATACATATCCATATGTCCGTGTATATATTTCTATGTGTATACTTGGGTATCAAGTCGCTCCATCTATTGCGAGAGGATAGCCTGTGGAGAAATCGCTCCAAATTTGTGAGTAAAAATTGCAAGAGGATCTCATACCGTGGCTAACCAAAATATCTCCGCTAGCAAAAAATCTACTCTGTTCATCTTAACTTTAGTTGTGACTTCAGTTTTGTGATATATTTTTTTAAATTAACAGATAGTTTCAATATTAAACAGCTACAGGGTTTTGTAATAAGAGGTGTTATTCGCGTAAAATATCAATGGTTTCGCTTCTTGTGTGGCAAGTAGTGCCGTTTTTTTTGAAAATAAACGTTGCCCAGATCAATACCATCCAATTCCGGCCATAATCGATAATCATCTCTCGATAGCGCAATCCATTCCCCGTAACTGTTGCTCCAGCTTTATTTTCACAAAAATAAGGTCCAAAATAAGGTCCGCCGGATCATAAACTGCACCAAGCAGTCAGACTTTGGGGATAGAGAGGTTTTCAATAATAGTTCTTGGATTTTCTAAGCCGCAGATCCGACAATTTTGCTTGTTGACGAAGCCACTGAGGTGGAAATGGACCTCATCACTCCAGATGATTTTTCGATGTAATTCCGGATCATTTTCATGTATTTAACGACCAATCAGCAAAGACACGACGTTGTTGATGATCGGCTGGCTTGAGCTCTTGTGTTAGCTGGACTTTATAAGCCTTAAGACCCAAATCTTTATGCAAAAATGCAAAATACGGTGCAAAGACGTTTGTGGAGTGCCTAATTCCAAAGAACGACGAGGAATGGACAAACCTGGGTTTTCTTCAACACTTTCGACTATTTTCGGTTGTTCTTGAGCGACGTGCAAGGGTTTTCTTCCTCACGTAACTACTTTGTCCCAACAGCTCGAATTTTTTTACCAAAATCTGAATTGCGGTCTGACAAGGTGCTTCGCGATGATCCAAAAATGTTCGAGTTTTACGAACCGCCTCGGCCAATTTAATTTTAATTATTTCAATTTTAATGCGTTGTTTAAGCGTTCCATTTTTATTAATGGCGTAGATTCTACTTGTCAAATAACGAAAAATGAGTTTGACCTTCAGCGAGCGGTAGAGGACATAAGCATTTCCACACTGTGATTGACCTGCGCGTAATCGCGGAAACCAATAGAAGGTGGTCTCTGACTGCTAATTGCAGTGCCTCTAAAGCGCCCTGGCCAAAACTGAATCTCAAAAGGACAAAATTCCTCCTTCTATTCAACAGATCAACTGCCAGAATTCTGACAGGTGTTATAACGGATCACTGCGCTATTGGCACACTAGCCAGTAGAATAGGTGTACCTCACAGGAGCTGTGGAGATGAAGAAGAAGCCGTGCACTTCAAAAAAGCCGTGCCAAATATCTTGGCGATTATTTCTTTGACCTGGGAGTTTTCCAAAATGTCTCATTAGAGGGACTAAGGGATCTTCTTAAAAAGATCTAAGTGGCTTAAGCAACTTAGTTAGGTGATGCAAATCAAATGCAGGTATTACAATGGGCCGTATGGTCACCGAGTGTCTCGTCTTAGACAAGCAACTAGACTAAGCTAACCTAACCTAACCTACCTTTCCTTGAAGAAAAAGGGACTACGTGCGGTCTCAAAGCTAAAAAACGGTCTTCGTCGTACTTCAACTTAGTGCCTTTTGGAAGTTTGACTGAAGTTAAATAAAAAAAGTGCGTGTAGCGTAGTACACATAAAAGAAGTGAAACTTTCAAGGCAGACAAAGAAAGAGAGAGAGACCCGAGAGAGAACGAGCGATGTATCTAAATAAATTCACAACATTTGCAGAGAATACAAATAGACAAAATTTACAAAAAACGGAGAAGGGTCGACCGGTGTAGGTAAACGCCGTACACAAACCGTGACAACAACGCGCACTACTCCGAGCGTTTATCACCCGCACAAACGCAGCGAATCCAGGACAACAGTAACGGCACAAATTAGCGCAAGGGAACACCAAGAAACCCGAATTTAGATTTAAATGAGATTAAATGTATCGGGGTTGAGATTGCCCGTGAGCACAAAATTACTAAGGAAGTGCATGAGAGATGTGCTCATGGAAGCCAGGTATCAGGACGCATTAGAAACATAATATGGAAAAATATGTACTTAAGAACGCAAGGTAAAACGTGTAATGTGGTAGCGCAAATTAAAATGCAAAAACAAACAAACAACAGAAGTGCAAATTTTACGATCCCACGCAGGCGAAACTCGTCTAGATTGCGTAAGAGACGAAGTAATAAGCAAGGAAATGAAAGTTACTCACATTCTTAAACTTGTAAGAACTAGAAGGCGAACTTGGAATGACTATCGAACATGGGCACCCAGTGATAAGGGTTTGCTAGAGATTCTAAATTACACGGAAGACGTGCACCGTGAAGAGAATAAGAACTGGATAGCTATGTGAATTCAGGACACATAGAGATTCTTTCTATTATATAATATTTTATTTTTATTTTAATGTATTGGAACTGCGATGCAAAAGGGTTAGGGGTAGTCAGAATTTTCAAAAGATTGGATTTTTTGCTTTTTTTAAGTTCAATATCTCAAAAATATTGTGTGAAAATTAGAAATGAAGCCGACAAATATATTTCGAGTTATTCAACAATTAGCAAAGGGTGCTCGGGCGCTCGGAGCACGATAGCAAAACTTTAAGCGCTTTTTTCTCAAAACTATGTTCTTGGAAATGGTGATCACTGTAGCTTAAAAACGGCTTTATAGATTTCAATACAATTCATATCGCTTTTGAGAAATATAAAAAACTCGTGCCCGATCGAAGGATTTTATTTTTCAAAAGTTTCAATTTTTTTAAACAGTTAATTGTCGGTTTTTTCTCGAAAATCTGAAAAATCTTTCCTGAGGTCGCCATATTGTTAATTTTGAAAGAAAAGCTTGGATCAGGCACAATATTATCTATTAACTAAACTAATTTCTCTTGCCCGATTGATTTTAGATGAATCTCCAAGGACTTGTGTTGATCACCGCAAGGGACTTCTGGAGAAACGGGCTCCACACAAACGGCTATAACTTTTACAATTGTTAATTTTTTTTTTATTTTGCTAAAGTCAAGTGGAAACATGATGTGTTAATATTATATTTATATTTTAGTAAAATAAAGCAATTGACTAGCAAACAAAAATTATTGAAAGTCATCATTTTTTTGGGCCTCCGACTGCCCGTCACCCCTGGTGAGCGTAGCTGTGCTATGACTATGACTGCTTTTGTGTATGACTGTTATTGTAGTGTGGACAACATTGTCAGGCCGCTGCAAGGCAGTTGTCACCCTTGCTCGCGGAGCTTACCAAACGTAACGTTTCTCTTTATAGTTTGAGGTCGTCCAGTTTAAAGTTCCCACTATAATTAACTTGCCGTATGGAGTATTTTAGAAAAATCAAAGCGAAAATGGTCAATAAACACACAAATTTTAAGAATCAACGGAGCCTTTTTGCCAGCAAACACGTGGTAAAAAATTCGTAAAAAAAAATTGCGTATTTCTTTAGAAAATTAATTTATAGAAAAATGTTTGTATTATCAGTTTCGAGGGAAAATATTTAAGACTACAAAATAAGCTCGCTGCATACCAGAGGGGCCATTAGAAAGCACAAAAAGAAACGACTTTTTGAAAAACTACAGTTGCTTAACCCCTTAAGGAGTGAACCTGTTTTCAAACCAATAACTCCTACAGTGATAGCTTTGAGCTACGCCGGCACTACTTGTGCAAGAACTTGGAGTTCAATGGTGAACCAGATATGCACGCAGATCAGTTGATCACAACAATTTCGCGCTCTACAAATTTCATGCATTTCAAATTTTACTTAAATTTATTACTTACCTCTAGTTCATAAAATTTAATCACCTATATAAATACAAGCCGACTTTCATTTGATGAAAAAACTATTCGTCTAAAGGGCGATTCGCGTAAATACCAATTCGTTTGGCTAGTCCTACAGGGTCATATACACCGACATGCCATGCCTTCCAAGTATTTTCTTTGTACTTATTTCCTTTCATTTCATTTGTGCAACTTTTTCGTTGTTTGCATTTAACTGATTCTCATTTTCACTTTCATGCTGGAGTAGTGAAAGAAAAGCAAAGAGTGGCATCACCAAGTAAAACAATACAAATTTATAGATATACCTGTTAAATAAAGTAAAAATGAATGTTGAAGAGAGGGTGGGATGTTTCATTCCATTTCATCATAACTCAGATCACCAAAGTAGATAAGAAGCAAGCGTTCGAAAATATATACCTGTTTTTTAATTATATGTTTTAATTTTCTTGAAAGACAAGAGAATCTACCCATACTTGGAACATACACAGAATTTCTGTGTGAAACTTATGCGAATGAATCATTCGTTTTAATTGCTGTCAGCTGTAGGTAAACCAAGTATGTAAACAATAAAAAAAAACTCTGGAAGCATACTGTGTAAGAAAATACTTTTTTCATTGCTCACTTTTGAAGGTTCGAATACAAAAAACAAAATGAATTTTGATTACTAAAAGCTATTTATTATAGTACTAAAGGGCAAGGCTTAAGGAACAGAATTTATCGAGTCTTAAGCCAATTTTCATGTGTCTCATTTCTAAGCCTGTGTCGGGTTTTCAATAGTCAACTTCTTTTCAATTGGTGGCGTGTGAGGTAAATGAAACTACGTGGGTTAATTATGCAACTGTTAGGATGGGGAATAAGTGCGCAGCGTTTTTAACGGAGACTTTTATTTAAACAAAAAAACAATAAGTTAATCAATTATCAGGTCAGTCCATAAGTTCATGCGTATTTTACCCATTATTTCACTTTGGTACGATTTTCGCATACAAAAAATTATTCGCGGAATATAACGGAACCATTTATATTTTTTGATATATTGTGCATTCAAAAAGTGATTTTAATAGCGGATAGAAGCACGTGTTGTAAAAAATAGAATGAAATCTTCGAACGCGGATAAGAGGCATATTTTGATATTTTGTATTTTTTGTATAAAAGTGGTAAAAATGCAACAACTGCTACTGCAGAAATAAACACTGTTCACGGAGAGGATACCGTGAGTGTAAGGACTGTGCAAAGGTGGTTTTCAAAATTCCGAAGTGGTAACTGCGACGTGGAAGATTCCCCGCGCGCTGGTCGTCCTGAAGACTTTAACTCGGACACCTTGCTTGAACTCGTGGAAGCTGATCCAAATTTTACAGTCGATATAATACCTCATAGGTTAAATTCAACGCATGGAACAGTTCACAGGCCTCTGGTTCAATTGGGAAAGGTTTCAAACCTGGGAAAATGGGTTCCGCATAGACTATCCGTCGCCAACCTTCAGCAGAGAGTGAATGTGTGTTCTCAGCTGCTGCAACGGCTTGAAAAATAAAGTTTTTTGAACCGTATCGTTACTGGTGATGAAAAGTGGGTCCTTTACAATAATCCTGTTCACAAACGCCAATGTTTAGATAAAGATGAAACACCAGAACCGACCCCTCGAGATGGCCTTCCCCCAAGAAGATTATCCTGTCTATTTGGTGGGATATGGCCGGTATTGTTTATTATGAACTTCTGGAACCAAACCAGACGATAACTGCTGATTATTATTCCCATCAGCTATCAAACCTGAATGAGGCACTTAACAAAAATCGACCGTCTTTAGTGAATAGATGCAGAGTTTTGTTTCATCACGGCAACGCAAGAGCTCATACCGCAAGGCAAACATTAGGCAAGCTGAACGAGCTCGGATGGGAGCTAATGCCGCACTACCATACTCTCCGGATATTGCAGCTTATGGGGTTATACGCAGTTATGACTTTCAAAAAAATCGATTTTTTTTATTGCATTTTTGTAATTTACATATATTCAAAATTATACGCACGAAATTTGAAGTAGATCTAAGCAATACTTTCGGAGTTATACCTAAATATGTAGAGATGCCTCGGCACGTTTTAAGGTAGGTATTGAAACTTTATACGTGTTTTTTTCAAAACGGCATTTTTCAAGTCGGTGTACACGACATCTCGAAAACCGCTTGTTTCATCGGTCAACCGTTTTAACTCAATCTTTAAAGATACATTTTCTAGTAATTAATCGTTCCTTTTGTAAATCTGATACTTATTTTCCATTTTATAATCAATTTACGGCCAAATTTTAACGTAAAAATCGAAATCATTTCTTTTAAAAGCTGCCATTTTGTGAAAATTCACTATTTTGATTTGCCGAACGATTAATTACTAGATAATCTAATATATTAACAAAATTTGTTTGGTTTTTTGATTTCAGATAATCCAATCCTGAGTTACGATGTACACCGTAAATCGTCTTTTTTTAAAGGAGGCTCCAGAAATCGCCTGCAGCGCGCTCTATAATCAACATTTTCATAAATAAAAAATTTTGTTACGTTCTTGAAGGATGCTTTTATAACCGCCAAAAATTTTCTAATTAAAATATTCTGAAGTTTCTTCAGGATAAATCCTTGACAACCCGTCTTTTATTTGCTTCATAACTGCGTATAACCCCTTATGATTATCACCTTTTCCGTGGACTTCAATCCCATATGAGCCATAAAAAGGGATATTGAAGTGTATTTTGCCAAAACGTTGGGAAGATATTGTATTATAAATAATGAAGGAAAATATATTACTGATTAATAAATACTTTAAACATCTTTTTTATTAATTTTAAAACCACCTTTAAAAATCGCACGAACTTATGCACTGACCTGATATATATTTGCCTCTTCCCACCTATCGACCAGTGTGTTGATGCCGTTCCGCCAAAAATCCCCTAATCTGGTGTCAGTTGAATGTTATCAAATGCCCTTCTTATGGTTTGACAGGGAGCGGAAAAGATGGTAATCGGTCGGTGCAAGGTCCAGAGAGCATGTCGGATGCTGTAGAACTACCCATTCGAGCTCTTGGAGTGCGGCTTTGTGCGACTTGTGCAACATGGGGCATGGCGTTCTCGTGAAGGAGTATGTCTTGACCTTGTCGATCAGGTCTTTTCAGTCGAATAGCCTCGTTCACATGGTGTAGCTGGGCAATGAAGAGCTTCTTGTTAACCGTGGCTATATTTTCGAGCATTTAGCAGTGCACCATACCCTGCCAGTCCCACCAAACACACAGCATGATCTTCTTTGGATGAAGATCCGGCTTGATTCTCGGCTTTGGTGTATCGCCTGGAGCCACCCACTCTTTTCTTTGCTTCCAGTGCTCATCTCCCGTGACGATTCGGTACAAAAATCACTGCTTATGGCTGCGTCTTGCTCGATGGCGGGCTAGCTGCTGAGAAACAATTTGAAAGCGACTTTCTTTGTTTTTATCGGTTAGCTCGAGAGGCACCCAGGCTCCCAATTTTTCGGTAAATTTCATTGATTGAAGGTGATTGAGAATCGTTTTATGCTCGTAATTTACTTTTTCTGCCAATTCCCTACTGGTTTGACCACCGTTCTCCTTCAAAAGTGATTTGAGACGTTCTTCATCGAATTCAGAAGACGTTCCGGGACGTATTATCGATGTGAAAGACGCCATTTTTGAGCTTTTCAAACCATTTCTGTGTGCTGTACACTCGCCTAGGACCCTTTCTTCATACACGTCGCAAATGTTCCGAGCTGCTTCGGCAGCTTTTTAACCTCGATGAAAAGCAAAGAAGAGCAGGTGTCGAAAATGTTGATTTTCGCCTCCTGGGTATTCCATTTCTAAGCCTCAAAACTAATATAAAATTTAATAACTAAAATATATAATTAAAAAAAACCGTTCAATTAGAAAATAAAAAGTAACTCGTACTTAAAATTGGTTGGTTTTATATGAACTACCCGGTATACAGGAAGTTACAACAAAGGTATACAGTTATGTGTTTACAGCAGAATGGCACCAGAAAATAATTTTTGTACATATTTCTGCCAAATAGCGAAACCATCAATTTCTGTTGTTAACATTCTTCCCGTTAGCAGAAACAGCTGCTGCTATTGTGCCTGATAAATTGAACCTTTACATTAACATTCTTTGCTTGAACTCAGGTAGCATTATTATGCTACATATAACCAGAAACTTAATGTATTAACATTCTCTGATATAACAGGGACTCCACAAGCATTACAGAGAATGCTGTTGGAAATTAACAGCGAATGAAAGCTGTTGTGTGAGCATACATATGGGATAGAATGTTAATCAACATGTGTTGAGAAGAAAATATATTTTGCTATAAAAATGTTGGCATATTTCGTGTAATTATGAGTTAGGAGAGTAACATAAAAGTAATTTCAGACTGTTAGTTAAATTGCTATCACATGCATTTTATAACATAAATATATCTGCATATAAGTATATTCGTATGTATGATGCCCAGCATTTCTAATGTGCCCAAATTTTTGTACCGCAGGGAAATAAGCACAAGTGCAGCAACCTAATTTAAAATAGAACTAACAAAATTGGTATTAAAATTTTCTTTATAATTTAATGTAATAGTACTAATGATAAGTGGTAAATGAAGAAAACAGCTCCATTTTTAATAAGCTTACTTAAATTTAAAATAAAAAAAAAGAAATTAAATATTAACACAATTTCGGGAATAAGTGTACGTGCAGACCAATGCATCCAAAAAGATGATTAAATGACATTTATTTTTTTATTTGCATAATTTCTATTTTTAATAATCAATAATCTTTCTTTTTTTAACACTTGCTTTATTCTAATGATTGAAAAACTTGTTTCATTCCACTTAATTATTAGCTTCACGTTCGTGTTAGTCTTGGTTGCTACAAAGCAAGACGGGGACTTTCATTCACCCATTCATTCGTTACTCATCTATCAATTAGTTATGCTGTTGTTGTTGCAGCAGTGTTAGTGTAGTGCAACCACCGGACGTCTAGCTCATCTAACGGTAGGCCCAGAAAACTTGCTGTTTCGACAGGTTGGGTCCAGAGGGAAAAGGATGTCAGATGAGTAAGCCTTAACCCTTTCGGTACGGAAAGCCGCTAACGGAAATACAAATTATTTTATATGTTTAATAGTTGCAATGGGTGAAATAAAAGTCTTTTGTCCCATCAAAATTGTATTCGGTCAAAAAGGGGCGGTGGGAGGGGCTGGGACATATATGTCCCCTCAGTATTTTTATGGGCGCATTTGTCCCGTTTAGTATTTTATGATCCAATATCGTTTTATATAAAAGTTTGTTTAATTATGAATTCAACATATATTTAGTTTTAGTAAAGTGAAAAGAAGAAAACAATGAGCAAGTAATACAGTATAAAAAAATTGGTTTTTACTTATGGTAAGGAGCAAACAAGAATACTGATGGGACACATACGTCCCACCAGGATAAAAATGCCAGTAATTTTTTATATAACACAAAAACTTTTACTTACTTACCTCAATATAATAATAGAGCACTAGCACAATAAATAAATATATTTTCAGTAAACTTTGAAGAAACCACGAAAAATCGCAAAAAAACCTACCACTTGCAAAATTCGCGTCCACTTTTGCGTTTGTTTTTTTACTAATGAACACGTGTTTACCATTTAACTTCAAATAACGGAAGGAAATACCGTTAAGAATGGCATTAACTACGAAATGGGATAAATAAAGTCCACTAAATTCGCTTAATTTCTAGGCTAGGTATCTTCAAACATGTGCCGGGACATATAAGTCCGAAAGGGTTAAGGGGCATGTGAAAATGTAGTTAGTGTCGTGCAGGGTGCCTTCACATGCCGAACATATGTTTGGCATGTCGGGGTCAATTCTGGATAAGTAGGAGTTCAACCTGCAACAATATCCAGAACGTAATTGTGCCAGTCTTAAGCGGGTCTCACGGGAAAGCTGGAGCTCTTCGTCTGCGATGGGTGGTGGTTGCACTCCGATGAATGAGTTATCTATCCCTTTGGTTTCGTTTCTGCCGAGCTTGGCGGGATTGCCATACGTAGCGCTAGTATTTATGGCAGCCATCAGGGCTTTTTAAATAAAATTTTATTTTGTCGGAAAGAAGCATATTTCGTAATATCTCGGCATAAAATTTTACGTTTGTCAGCAAACGACAAATGTACACATATGTGGCATATCAAAAAATAAGAAATAGGGTCTACACATTTAATCGAATGCAAGGCAGGACGTAGCTCTTTGACCAGACTCTAAACTAAAAAAAAAGCTGTATTAGAAGGTATCCAGGCAAATACTGCGTATTCTAACTTGAACCCAACTAAACCAAGTATTTTTTAGTTCTAATTTTTTTTTTTTTTTTTGCTTTCTACTATCAGTTTCACAAATATTAACACTTAATTCATATTTGTGTTCAAAACATATACTAGGTTGAATGTTATTGAACGCTTCTTAAGAGACGAGCAAGCTGGTTTTCGCCCTCGCCGACGCTGTGTTGGCCAAGCCAACACACTTCGGATTAGAGTAGTGAAATCAGTTGAGTGGTGCTCCCCGCTCTACATGCTGTTCGTAGACTTTAAGAAGACGTTCCACACTATTAAACGAGACGCAGTATGGCTGGCACCGAGTAGAAAGGGAGTTCCCGCCAAGATAATCCGCCTCATCAAAGCCCTCTACGAGAACTCCGAACTGGGAGTTCTTCACAAAGGCGATACCAGCGAACCATTCACTACCAACGCAGGCGTAAGGCAAAGTTGTTACCTGTCGCCCCTTCTCTTCGCCATCGTCCTTGATGACGTCATGATCCAACTGACCCTGTACTAAAAGGCATCGTATGGAGTTTAATCAGACATCTTGAGGACCTGGCCTTCACCGATGACATCTGCCTCCGCTCTCACAAACTCTCTTACATGCAAGCGAAGGCGGACAGACTAGTCGCGCTGAGCTGGTCTGTAACACCATCACACAGAGGCTACAATCCTTCATCAACAAATGCCTTCACATCATCTGCAGAATATTCTGGCCAAACACCATCAGTAACGACTGTGGATATTAACGAATAAGGAACCCATCCTTAGTCAAAGCAAACACAGAAAGTGGCGATGGATAGGTCACACATTTTCTCTGTAGATGTTCCAGAATCAGACCTAGGATATTGGGTTGCGATATTCTGAGTATGGATAAGGTTCATATTCCCCCTCTTACGGATCTCTTAATATTCATCAATGAATTCAACTGTGATTTTGATGGCGATGAAAGTGTCCTAGATCTGTCAATTTATGGTGTACACTTTCTTTTGACGTTGACTGTTTATGTAAAATGTACGCGAACTTAACACAGGGATAAATTTCTATCAATCATTGATCAGCAAAAAATCGGTGCGCACTAACAA
Organism: Anastrepha fraterculus; assembly: GCA_037575425.1. NCBI lineage: Eukaryota > Metazoa > Arthropoda > Insecta > Diptera > Tephritidae > Anastrepha > Anastrepha fraterculus. The sequence goes on from JAYXIM010027616.1 coordinate 63,952, forward strand.
CTGATCGCTTCCTGCTTAAATTCGAAGAGTAAAATCGGGGATGCTAAAATACAGCCAACGATATATTTTCAGATGTTAGAAATAAACAAACAACAACCCTCAAATATTATATTTTGCTCGCCTCAAATACTGGCTCGCACGCCAGTGTGTCTCTACCGAAAGTTAAATTAAGTAATTGATTTTAGCGGAACATCACTTTTGCATAAAAGGCTTATTGACGCTATACATATACGAGTATATTTGAGTAATAAATTATCCAACCTACTCAAAGATTTCTAAAATATACTTTGTATACAAATATTTGTCTATTCTGCATACCTTTGCATGCCTTTCAAAACCAATTCTTCTACTTTGTAATAAAAGAAATCAATTGCCGTTTAAATTAGTTACTGCATGTTTTAATATACATACATACATGCATTCCTTATTACTTGACCTGCCTTACCAAATTCGGTACATACATACAAACCTTAACTGCGTTTGTTGAATTGTTGAGTTACAAATTTCATATTGAATCGTTTGCCATGGCTTACTAAGGCATCCAAAAGTTATACAGTGTGTCAGGTATGCGGCGTGATGTGCTGCTAAGCGCCAAAAGATAGGCTACAAAAACTTGCAAAAAATTGAGCGCTTTAGAATGAACATAAAAAAACTTTTGAGCACGTGAGAGATTTCAAAAAAAATTCGATGAATACATCGTTTACAGCAGTGAACTTGAAAGCAGCGAGAGAAAGAGAGCTAGAAAAAATATGACTGATTATAGCATCAAAATTATTATGGATTATTTTACTGAACACATATTACATTTTACTATCTTACTCGCTCAAAGTTTTCTAGCTAAAAATTCGTTGGGATGTATTTTTTGTTTACACATATTTATTTGTTTTTGTTTTTATTAACATATATTTTGTATTTATTTACATTAATTTTCAACATCTTCACCTGCGCTCACATTGCTCTCTTCTATTCTCCCAGCAGCTATTCATCGCCGCTCTAACAAGTTGTTCTCTCCCTCGCTCTTTTTCTCTCTTCATTTACAACTCTGCTCTGCATTCACTTACCTTTTGCTCTAGCAACTTTGACCAACCTTCGGTTTACAAATTCTCGCAAACGATGCAAAATTCATTCCTTCATTGCCTTGGGTAGTCATTTGTGTGGCACGTGGGGCATACAAAGTTTGTGCACACACACACACAACGGCACACGCAAATACAGTACGAAGCTGTTCGTGCGCGCTCGTCGAACTGCCCTACGTGCATGCAGCGAATTCAACGACGGCGAACGGAGGAAATATATGCCGCGCTTTTCAGTAATGCCGCGTCGAGGGTATGCAAACAGCCTGGCAAAGCGACATCAGTTGAAACAGTTTCAGCTCGAAAATCCTGCCGTAAGGATGTTAAAACATTAACGACGCGTAGACACATTATCAAGCGGTTAGCGGTACATAAAGTAAAAAAAACTAATAAATAATTAATTACAAAAACAAACGAGACAAGTTGTAGATCATCAAATCGATCTGTGGCATTTTGGAAAGAATTATTCAAATAAGAAAGTGTAAAATTAATTATTATTTATTTGCATACATACACACACATATTTGGTTGGCTGTTGGCGTAGCTTCAACATGCTCGTGATTTGTAAAAATTTTTTTTCGACGGAGCGAAAAAAGTGTTTCAAAATATTTACTGAATAGTGAGTGATTCGATGTACGGTACGTTGCATGTACACCTGATTGTGTGCCCGTTTGAGAAAGCAGCAATTTCTGGAAAGTGAAATCGTAAGCAAAGAAAAAACCAAAGAAGGGAAGTCTGGTGACGAATCCACTGCCAGATTCATTGCAGCTTTTGCGGCCAGCTTCCTAATCGACCTGTGCGATAGTGCTGAAGTTAAATGTTAGCAAAAGGCTAGAAAAATATATTACAGTGTTGTGCAATACTTCCAAGAGTACTAAGCAGAGCTAAGAGCGTTTGTTTGTGTGCTCATCCAGCGCGTCTTGGTGTGTGTGTGCATGCATACAGTCAATGGCAAACAAAGTGTTCGCTATATAAAAAATTATGAATGATCACAAAAGTCTCGAAATAACGCTTTATGAAGCTCTAAGTCGTGCTCTCCAAAAAAATTAGGTTATAGATTAGAACAAAACCTTAAATGACAAGCCAAGCAGGTCTGTGCGTGGCGAGATTCAGTGAAGTGTTAGTGTCAAAATAAAGTAAGCGAATATGCATATAAATATTTACTAGTACGAGCACATGTAATGGAGATGTTAGAGAAAGCGAAAAAAGTAATTTACTGGTGAATTAAGAAACAACAAAAAAAAAATACAAAAATATCAACAGACTTTTGTCATTACTGCAGCTGTTCGAACGCAGACGCTGACCTTGGCTCACGCAGTGAATTTCACCGCTTAAATCAACTAAGTAAGCAAATATAACTTAATTTGTTGCCATATTACAAATAAACTGACAGCCTTATGTATGTATGCGTTCATATACTTATACATATACAAATGGGAAAGAACTTGACGTGCGCTTGTGTACCTATATGGTTTGTCGTGTCACGCCAGTTCTTCGACACGAGCTTTTGCTAATCCACGTTCGCTTTACGATATGCTGCTGGTTGTGGCAGGAAGACCTTCATTCACGAGGCTATTTCCTGTGACAAACATTTTTTTCTTTCTTACGCAGATAAAATAAGTCAAGCTTTATTCCAGCGGACTTTTGACTAGATGAGAAGGGGTTTCCCAAGTGTCTTTAATTTGGAATATATATATTCTCTTCACATTAAAGTATTAGTAAGTTGGCTCTCTCGTAATGAGTTTTGCTTGTTGGTTTCGATCGCAATACAAGCCTTGGCTGTAGGCATCAATTTAACATTTCATAAGCCATTTGAGAGATGTACTGATTTCCTTGCCAAGTGACTGCATCTGGCTGCCTACTTAGTGGCGAGAAGAAAATTTAATACCACTCATCCAAACATTTTCGCATCTCGAAAATCGGTGATCATTGCGTATGGTAGCAAAAATAGTTAACAGCAAAATGTTGCATATTAAAGAGCTGGCAATAAAAGTTATTCTAATTGTAACTTTCTTGTAGTTACAGGCTGCAGGCAGCACCTAAATGTATGCAATAATAAATCGTTGTCCACTCTTTATTAAATCGAAAAAGTGACTGTTATTCGAAATACGCAATTTGAAATTAATTATCCGTTGGGCATCCAGTTTTGGACAGACTTCATCGACTTTGGACCTGAGTGTAACATGCTTTCATTGTAGCTTACGATTTGAGCTTCCAGCCAGCTTCGAAATATGTAATTTTTCACCAATTTACGAATATAACCTTTTAAAAAGGATCCTCGAGGAGGACGAAAAAAGGTCAGACCCGAGTGCCTAACCGAAGGTATTAAAAACAGATGCACAACGGAGGGTTAAATGATAAAACTGGTGAAATTAGGTGTCTCACTTCAATGTAACTACAAAATAAGACACGACAGTGCTCTCAAAAAATATAGGTGCAGTGAATGTAAACGTTGAACCTTTCGTTGTGAGAACGACGCACGTCTATATCTTTAGTAATTTTTTTCCATATTTGGAGTTCTGTCGAATAGATTTTTTTTTTTTTAAAGCTAAACGAAAACCAGCTACTAATACAATTCATAATTCATTCATAGAACGAAGAGTAGAGGCTCTAAAATTTTGCCTCCTGTCACCCCCTGAAGATGCAATGGTTCGCAAACTTTCACTCTCAGTCATTGCCACTCACCGTCCATCGAACAAATAAGATTGCAACCATTGAAAGCAAACAGAATGAATTGTATGAGAAATGCTGTTAAATGCTTTAGAAAAATTTATATAAGTCACAGACGACTGACTACATCGTCTCGATGGTAAAGTTCAATAGGAATTTTGCCACACTCTTTCCATCTAAGGAAGAATGGAATAAGGGACTCTCTCTAAAGAACTTCGATACCATAGTCTATACAGATGGTAATAAAATGGATTGTGGTGTTGTAGCTGGTATATATTTTCATAGACTTGGAATTGAAAAATCTCGGCGTCTCCCTAATACCAGCAGTGTCTTCCAAGCAACTGTCTGGCTTAGATGTCAACAACCTAATAAGATTCCTAAACCGCACAGACTGGATATAGTCATGCTGTATATAACCGTTAAATATGTTGGTAACGAGGATGTGGCAACAAAAAGGTGCGGAACCGCTAGTTGGATTCTGGATGAATCACCACTCTAACCAACCAACCAACCACAGTCGACTTGAAACCAGAGCTCATGACAAATCCATGCTGATTGGGCGAAAATAAACTCTTAGTACAGGTTTTCTTTAACAATTCCTTCAAAAATTGTGGACTTAATAGAAAGCTTCGAGATCGGCCTGTAATAGCCCACATTATTCTTTTTGGCACTTATGAAAGTTGGGGTGAGTGAAATGGAATAGTTGAAGTACCACTATGAAAATGCCAATAGCACTAAAGCGCCGTTTTGATAATATTTCAGAACTCCAAAGGTGAAATAAATAAAGTTTTATTAAAAATCCGTTTGAGAGGAATAGCAATAGCCGGGCAGTTTTTGAGAAGAATTACGATAAGCCTTTCTTTAGCCATCTGCGTAGAAGTTTTTAAACCCAAGATCCCATTCTCAATGTTCAGCAAAACAAGGTTTAAATATCTTAAATTCCAAAAACCAAAATGAAAGTTGATTAGTATGAGAAGAAGAAAACGAGTGCGCATCATTACGAATTAAATTATATATATATATTTTTATTTTTTTATAAGTATATATATATAATATATATATAATTGGCGCGTACACTTTCTTTGAGTGTTTGGCCGAGCTCCTCCTCCTATTTGTGGTGTGTGTCTTGATGTTGTTCCACATATGGAACAGTTTGTTGCCGACTTCGAACGGCAGGTATTTTTATAAGGCGCTTTTTCATGGCAGAAATATAATATAATCGGAGATTTGCCGTTGCCTGCCGAGGGGCGACCGCTATTAGAAAAATGTTTTTCTTTATTTTGGTGTTTCATCGAGAATCGAACCTAAGTTTTATCTGTGAATTCCGAATGGTAGTCACACACCAAACCATTCGGCTACGACGGTGAATTAAATTAGTTTTGATAAAATAGGTAAAACAAGTATCTATCTATCTATCAAATCTAGTAATTTATAAAGAGAGTTTGATTTAAAATTTTTACGTCATTTGGTGTCGTTTCGTAGTGATGCGTGGACAACGTACAGTATAGTATAGATGAAGTGTATTCAGCTTTGTTGAAGTTTCTTATAGTCCGGGAGCCAAGGGACATTTTGACCTCATCATTTCATGCCGACTGATTTTAATACTGAAGGCAGACGCCATCCAATGGATGACGAAGCCAACCGCCAGCTGGTCCAGTAGCGGTGGGTACGTGCGTGGAATGCTGCGAAACGCCGTAGAGGGGAAAATACGTCAGCTGAACAGGCGAACTTGTAAAACAAATTGAAATGTAAGACTACTTTATGCCGATTGATTTTTTTTTACATAATTTTGGACGCACATGAAAATATAAAAATGATGGTCAGCTGCGTTTATAGCGGTGGAAAGACCGTCAGCCGAAGCAAAATGTATCATTGCATTCAGCTGACGCATTTTCCCCCTCTACGGTGCAGCTGACTTTTTTTTTTATTCTACTAAATGTCAACAATACACAAAAAAAATTTCAGCCGGTATTAAATGAGTTGGTAGAATTTTTTTTCCGACACATTTCGTACCCTCCCACAATCACACCCACCGCGGGTACGCCAGCCGACGTTCACTTTCGTTATTTATGAAAGCTAAGTCACAAGTATAATCAAGAATTTAACGGTATAAAAACGCAATCCAAAATCGACCCCTGGCTCCCGGACTATTAAGTTTATAAGTATTCCTTGGAAACTTAAATGATTGCTTTTTTATTTGTGGTACATTTTTCGTAAAGTTATCGAGCACCTGAGCGTTGAAGGCAGAACAACACTCAACGATGTCTTACCCAGAAAGTAGGCCTTTCAAGCTGCTGTCACCTAAAAAAATCACAGTGCCTAGAGGAGAAATTTTAGGCAAGTTTAACGCCCTATGTTTTACTCGCAACTTCATAAAACTCAACATTAAGCAATAAAGTGGCACAATGTTTATCAGAAAGCGGGAAGGTTGGGAAGCATTCAGAGATAGAAGTACGAGTATTAATATACGACGAATAGGTGAACCAGAATTCCATTGAGCATATTTCCAGGAAGACTAATTTTTACTAAGTCTAGGCTGAAGAGATGTGTATGAATTTACAAAATGTAGCTGACCAGGAAAAATAGTGTTTTTGTTTTTCGTAAATACAACAAATAACTGCTTAGCAGCGCTAGCAACTAAGGCTTTCGGCTGAAATTTAAATACTCTAAAACACTACTATGATTACCATCAACCTTATTTATAAGTAGAAAAGGGAACTATTCTTGTCTGTATGTGATTTGTGAAGATCATAATTACTATTAGGCGAGATGTGTGAGGCAAGTAAATATAAAGAGCCATAGCGAGATGATCCCTTTGCGCAAACATACAATTGATCAACTATGGGATTCTCATTTAAGAGCGAAATATGGAAAACGGGTAACATACGGCGCACAGCAATGAGGACTTTAAGCTTCATAGTTGTTGAAAAAACTTACATTGAATAAAAACAGCTCTTATTCATTGCATTTTCATCATATAAATTCTGGCAAAAAAATATCCGCAGTGTTGCTACAATTGACCTCTATGGTGCCGCAAAGTCTGAGCGCGATCTATAGATTAGTTTGTTTTTGGCATTAATTATATCAGTCAGCCGCAGGTGTGCTCTGCGATTTTCACTATGGATAAAAATGTCGAACAAAGAGTTTGTCTTAAAATTTTGTGTGTTTGAATAGGATTTCGTGTGTCGAATCATTGCCAATGTTGCAGAAAGGCTATGGGGAGTGTGTTTATCAAAACACGGGTCTACGAGTGGTATACGGCTTTTGCAAAGAAGTCTTGGAAGATTTACCCTGATCTGGTGGCCCATCAACGTCTTCAACGGATGAAAACGACGATCAAAACTAAAAGTCAAGGAAATGGTACTGGCTGCTCGACTCGTTCCAAGAGAGTTGAATTGGTTTCAAAAAACTCATCGGAAGAAGGTGAATGAAGACATGCTTGAGCAAGTGAATTCGGACCCAACCATAACCCAATTCCAGAGCATAATAAAAGGTCATGAGTACGACATGCAAACCAGCCAACAGGCGACTGAATGGCGCTATCCACTTGATCCGAAACCCAAGCACCACGTCACAGTCGGTCAAAAGTGAAAGTCATACTACCCGTTATCTTTGATTATCGTGGTGTTGTGCACTCGAAACTCATTCCAAATGGTTTTACGGTAAATAAGGAATATTATTTGGCCGCTTTGTGCCACCGATATAGGCCATTAAGGGGAATTCGCTGAAGGAGCTGAAGAAGATCTCTTCAAACGAATTTGAAAGGCGATAAAATAAATTTTGATGATTAAACAATTATTTTCCGATTTATTAGAAAAAAAAACTTATTTAAACAATGTTGCTCGGCGATAGCTTTTATAACATACAACTTAATATTAATATTTGTGTACAGACTTTTCGCCTTAAGAGCACTATTTATTTTTGGCTTGCTCCCGATCAGTTTTTCAATAGCTCAGTGTGAAGGATCACGCCATTCCTTCTAAACTCTTGACCATAGTTCGCCGAAGTTCTTTGGCGCCATTTCGTTAGCCGATTCATTCGTTGCTAGCCGATTCTTTAGAACTGGCCATACATTTTCAATCGGGCTTACATCAGTACTCTGTGCTAGTCATTCTAAAAGCTGGAAGTGCTAACTTTTTATTCACTGATTTTTTTTATTGTTGAACAATTTTCGCGGTATGCCCCCATCTTAGTGAAATATAACCTCATCTACTGGATATGGGCTTGGGTCAATGCAATCTGAAAAATTGGTCTGAACTAACTTCTAGTCTTCTTTTTTCATTATACCGAATGGACCAACATGGACATGTACCATAAACCTACCATCGTCATGCTTCATCTCTTGTTTCACTTGATGCTTTTGCAGCTTTTCATGCGGTCAGTATTTGCTGTTTCCCTTCCGACTAAAAACGGTTAATACAGATGTCATCAGACCATATCACTCTTTTCCAGTCGTCAGCTCTCCAGTGTTGGTACTTTTTGCAGAATCTTAAGCTCGGTTTCACGTTTTTTTCATATACTGCAGGCTTTCGTGGCTTGATGGCTTCTTCCAGAACGATTTTTTTAGCGCTCTGCACGCTGTTAACCCACTGACGAGCTTTTCAGTCTTTCGAGAATTTGATAGAATTTTTTTTTGAAAAATGCATGCATATATAAAACTTTTAGCCAGTACTGCTTGCCACTGTATATGTCATGAGATATGGTTCACTAGAGATACTAAAGTAGAAAATGGGCAGAACTCTTGGCTTCACCAATATACTTAATTATCTACTTGTACCTAGAGGAAAAAATTACTTATGTTACACGCTTATTAAAGAATTTGTAATTTCGCTTAACTGGATTGCATTGCTTTGTATGTGTGTATGTATTCAAATGAATGGACCGTGAAGCAGCTGGCTGATTTAGTTTAATAATTTAATAATTCTGAACTCGTTTATTGAGTTCAATGTCAGCCATCGACGCTCCTTGCATAGTTTACTTGTTCCTATGCACGAAATTACTTTAAACCTTTTTGACCTTCGATAATTCTTTGCTTGAGTTTTCCCATTGCAACATTTATAACTGTAACAGAGCTATTTTCTTATGCAAATATTTTCATGTGCCATTTTTAGGTAACTTATTGTCATTTGACATGAAACATCATTAAAATTATACACATTGCAACAACAATGCATAGTCTTGTCAACAACTATAACCACAAAGGTTAATCATCGATGCCCCACCAATCAAGAGAGATACCTTCGAAACTCATCCATTTGTTAGTATGCATGTAAATGCGTATGTATGTGTGTAGTACTCAAAAGTTAATGACATATTGGGCTAATCTCCACACTTATCTACTCATATTTTTAGTGTTTTTGTTTGTTTTGTCCACAGGGGATGTTTTTTTCTTTTCTTTGCTTTTTGGTTTTTTCCTTTTTCCTTTTTCCTTGGCTAATGAGACATATAAAAGTTATTTACTTTAATGCGTCTATGCACATTAATCAAGTTGTATTGCCTTTTGTACTAATCCGAATGAGCTTTTTGCGCGAACGAAAGTCAAATAATGCGGTTTGGAGGCTCTGTGTGCAATATGAAGTGGTACTAAAATAAAATAATACAAATATTGTGGGTTGGGCAATCACGGAGTACACGTTAATGTGTTTTAATTTATGTGAAAATAAAACTATAAGAAAAGACAGAAAAGTGCACGTTTACCACCTAAGAAGGAACAAGAAACTACATATTTACTTATAGGTCAAAGGAGATAAAACACTCTGAAACAACGAAAAGTAACTTAATTTTACAAACTTTCTACTGCAAGGAATGTGATTAGCTTAGGGTCGATCCCGAATACGTACCAGGCAAAGAAAGAGAGAGAGAAACAGAGAGAGAGAGAGAGAGAGAGAATGTGAATAGCTTAGAGTGAGTGGAGAAGAACGGAGGAGCATGAGAAAGGTGGCTGAGTTTCTTGAGTTTAGGATTGCGATTCTATTTTTCTGAGCTTTTTTGGTTTGAGGCTAAACATATCAATATTAATCACATTAATAGCATTATATATATAATTGGCGCATGCACCCTTTTTGGATGTTTGGCCGAGCTCCTCCTCCTATTTGTGGTGTGCCCGTCTTGATGTTGTTCCACAATGAATTATTAGCATTAATATAGTAATTTTTTATGGAAAGCGATTTAATCGAATCGAATTCAGCGGTCTGATTAATCGAATTATAATCAAATCACCAGGCGGCAGCCGTAGCCGAATGGGTTGGTGCGTGACTAGCATTCGGAATTCAGAGAGAACGTGGGTTCGAATCTTGGTGAAAGACTAAAAACAAAAAATTAAAAAGTTCTTTCTAATAGCGGTCGCCACTCGGTAGACAATGGCAAATCTCCGATTGTATTTCTGCCATGCAAAGGTTCCTTAATAAAAAAGGGTCTTCTTCTTGTCTTTCTTGTTTTAAGTCTACTTGAGCAATGACAATTCGCTTTATTTATATAATTCATATTCACGTATGCTTGATGCTACTAAAGCAGGTATGTTATTATTACATGTTTGCTTATTCTAGTATATTTCAACTTTCCTCATAAAAATATTTGCCGTTCGGAGTCGGCTTGAAACTGTAGGTCATCCCATTTGTGGAACGACATCAAGACGTACACCACAAATAGGAGGAGGAGCTCGGCCAAACACCCAAAAAGGGTCTACGCGCCAATTACATATGCAACCTAATTTAACGAGGCGGGTGCAAAAAGTATGCGCGTTAAAAATGAAGACACCATTTTTTGAAAAAAAAAATTTATTTCTCAAAATAGTCCACTTTTAGAAAGATACACTTCCCTCAACGCTAAGGTCATTTTTTTAACCCCTTAAAAAAAAAAAAAGGATTTGTCGAACTATCCAAAATACGTCTCTGTCTCTGCGATGACTTTCTTGTTTGAATTCAATTTTTTTCCCGCGAGCCATTTCTTCATATTAGGGAACAAGAAAAAGTCTTAGTGGCTCCCTGGGATCGGGTGAATACGGGGGTGCGGCAGTAATTCACAATGCAGTTCACACAGTTTGGCGGCGAAAACTCCGGGTGCATGTGCTGGTGTGTTATCGTGGTGAAACAGCACCTTCTTTTCCGCCAAATGCGGCCGTGTCTTCTTCAATTTTTTGTAACCGCGGTCCAATAACTTCTTTAGTGCAGATTTACCGGAAGAAATCCATTGTTTTCATTGTTGATTAATTTCTGGTGTATAATGATGAATCCATGTTTGTTTCATCAGTGGTGACAGCTCGTCGCAAAAATTTCTTCGGATCTCAGTTGAATTGCTTCAAAGACTGCTGCGAAGTTAACAGCCGCATCCGCTTGTTGTTGCTTGTGAGCAATCGCGGCACCCATCGGGCCGACAGTATTTTCATAGCCAACCTGTCATATAAAATATTAATTGCCATTATAGTCAACACTCCTATGGCTTCTCTTACTTTGCACACTTTCTTTCGTTGATCAGCGAGAATCATGTCGTTGACTTTTTGAATGAATTCCTCGCAAACCATGACTGCTGGGCGCTCTGGTCGCTCTTCATCAACGGATGTCCAACGGATGACCAGTATCTAACTGGGGTCATAAATTGTGAGGCGTTCCTATAGACAGTATCCAACTTTGCTTTTATCTCCTTGCATTTTTTCCCATCAAAAACAGAAAGCGAATCACAGAACGATACTGCTCTTTTTCCATCTTAGCGAAAATCACAAAACACGTCTTACTCGAATAGCTGCCAAATTCAAACTAACTTATCAATCAGTCTGAAATTTCTTTTGCTGTTGTTTGATAGATGACAGCATTCAATGCCAACACCAACTTTCCTCAGGAACGCCCTTTGACATCAAACAAGGGTAATATTTAATCGTTACTGCCATTCACAACATTAACTTCATATGCAAATTCATACTATAGCTTGCTTCAAATGGATAGCCTGCTTGACAAGCCATTCAGCAAAGTGCCTTGTGACCAAAGGAAGCCTACCATTTCTCAGAGTTACATTACTCATCTCAATGAAAGCACATCAAGTGTAGGCTGTTTATCCAAAGTTCTACCTGTCTATTTGAAAGGCCAGCACATTAACTTTGAGAAAGCCGAAGCAGAATCGCCCATATGCAGAATCGCCCGACATTTAATGCTAAAGGCACAGAATATCTGCTAAGCCAAGATAAGCACATTGATTTCAGTTATAACAGGGCATTGCCTAATCGGGAGGCACGCCCAGGAAATGGCGGTGATCAAGGTGAATCCGTGTTTATTCCCTTTAATCGCACCAGGTACTTGCGTTTAGGTTCCTTTCTTAATTGCGTATTGGAGTTTTATGCTATCAATAACATCCATCGATATCGACTTGTCGTCTAGTTGGGTTCGTCTTGAGGCTTTACCTTACGCTTTGCCCGCGGAAACTGATGTTTGTCGTAAGAGGCGACTAAAATCCACTCCTCAGCCTGTTAGCCATGAGCATTAACTCAACGATATTAGGCTGATCGAAACAAGTACATAAGCAGCTTGGTGACGATGCACCAGTAGAGCGACAGATTTTTCCTAGCAGACAGGACATCAGGATCGAGACCAGTAAGATTCTGATTCCGGCATTATGGACACGATTTGGAATTGTGGCAATTGAGCTGGGATGTGTTAACCTGCAACCTTAATGCCAACGGAAACACCTACTTGCAGTTATCAAGGCACGCCAAAAATTACCCAAAACAGAGGCCAAGCAGGCCCTACTACAGTGGAAAAGGCTGCAGCAAAGCAAGACTTCTGACGAGCTTTCTGAGCTCCGCCAATACATAATTTGTTTGGTTTTGTCTGAAGATGTGTTACATAAAGATTTTAAATATTTAATGATGTAAAGGCTGTTTTTTGAGAAACGAAATGAGAACTTAAAATGATAATGCAAAACAAAAATATTATTGGAATGATTTTTTATTCATTTTAATCTGGCAGAGAATTTAGTGGCAATTATTTTTTATTTATTTATTTTCTTTCAATATGTTATCCGACATACTATATATTCGCAGCGGCTATGAGTTACATTGGACCTTCGATCAGTTCAGTTTTTGACTACTTTTTCGAATAAATTTGAATAATACAACTAAATGAGCCGAATCAGCAAAAAAGCGATGCATTTTATAGGCACGTAGACCAAGATCCTTACGTAAAGTGTTCCACCTAGTCGTAGGACAACATTTCACGAACAGATTTATTTTTTATCAAATATTTTTTTTTTTAATTTCCACAATTTGGAAGCGTTAGCCTGGCGTTATGAAGACTTGCCATTTCTTACTGAATGGAAATGTCAAACCCTAGTTATCTATTTCGATAGTTCTCATGTTGCTAAAGAAACACCCGATATGTACATGTCTTAGTATAGAAGATATGTAATAATAAAATGAAATTCATTACGGCTTAAACACAACGCAGAGGAATTTAACTTTCTTTTTCCTTGTTCACTCCTCTCGGGTGTATAGGGCCTCGACAAGAATCAGTCTTGGGTTGGTTTCGTTAATCTGTTTTTGACTTCTGACAGGGTAGGTGATTAGCCTGCCGCTACCAGTCCTAAGTAGTGTGAATGCGTACCTGTCGTTGCTTAGGAAGCGCAATACCTTCTTACTGCTTGGAGCGCCTTCTGTGTTTCACACTTTTCTGGCAGAACGACCGCTGATATGGTTGAGGACTTCGCTAAATTTCGCGTGTCTGCGCTATTACAGCGGTTGCCCGCTTCCTCTTGCTGGCGCCACTGATGTTGTTTGCTTGCAATGCAATGCAGATAATGTGCAGACTATTGTGCGGGAGTAAGGATGGAAAGGATAAGTGTTTGGGGTGGAGGAATGGAGTTGGAGGATTTTTTTTGGGTTTTAGAAACAGGGAAATTAGGTAAGTTTGGAAAAGTGCAAGAACCATGCTTTACGTGAGATTCGAACCCACAACGAGAGGAACTAGACAGGTAAATTTGCTATGGATGGAAAAGAAAAAAAATAAAAAACAGAAAACATCCTTTATTATCATTTCTCGAAGCTCTCATAGCTCATATTGCAGTTTTATAAAAAATACGTGCAAACTAGTTTTTTGCAAAATAATTAAAATAATTTTAGCATAAAACCCATTCCCAAAGATTATCTGCGAACTCAACTTTACATTTAATCGCATTGCTGCAGTCAGATGAGCTTTAATTTGTTTGTATGTGACGAAACATAAATTTGACTGGCTTTCTCTCAGCGCACTGCAGAATATCGTTCGCGCGGTTATTTTACTTTTGGGCCAGCGGAAATGTTTGGCTGAGCCGACGTTGCAGCCGACGAAGTTTTTAAAGGTGGTTAGAATTTAAGTATGTGTTTGCGCGTGCAAGTGAAGGTGTGAGTTATGGCGCAAGTAGGTGCGTTTGCTTCGCACGGAATTGATAAGGCGCATTGCAGAGAGGACGCGCTGACTTTTGCATGTTAATCCACTTTAAGCTAAAGCCCATAGCTTGCAGCATGTAACCACAGTGGCACGCATAATATACACACATACACCCATATAAATATGAGTAAAACATACATACATACATACATACATACACACATACAAACATTAGTAAAACACATGCATGCATATGGGAGCACTTGGCAAGCTGATGCCCCTTACTTGTATAAGCAATCACATTACTGTAGTGGCAGTTGTCCACACATACAAACACATACACGCGCACTTGTCATTTAAGTCTCGTCAAGCGGTGACTGATGTGTGCATGGAAAATGCGAAATGGGAAAGTGGGAAAACGGTAGTTTGTACGTTATCACTATATAGCATTTGAGTAGTGTTGCTCATTACGTAATGGAAAAATGCACGCATGCACATACACACACGCATATTCTTGTATACTATTCATAGTCCTGCGCATGTAGTGTTATCAAGTTTCTAAAAGATACAACTCGACAGCTGACAACTGCATCCCATTCTGCGTACGTGTAGCCGTATGACAAATTAGAAAGTGAGTTAGAGAAAGTATGCGTGGCTATGCGGCAGTGGTGGTGGTGGTCGTGGTGGTGCTGGTGATGATGCAACGAGTTTATGGCCATGTTTATTGCAAACGTTGAAACAGTCATAACTATCTAAGCAAGTGCACATATGTATGCACACACATACATGTAGGTAATGGGTGCTTTTTTAGCTACATAAGCATTATATATATCGATAGCTATGGTTCCACTGCTGAGAGTGGCAAACTGATGTTGACTTTTCGGCTCAGTAGGGTTTGACAAATCACCGTTAATTGTTTTACGCCAAAACAGCGCTTCCAGATTGTAGAAATTTACTTTGGAAAAAATAAATAAATAATCGAAAATCATGAAATTTTACTCAGATTGCCCTGAAACTTTGCCATATTACATCGCAGTAAAGGCGCTGTAACTCCCTCAATTTTGCTCTGATTGGCCTCTAAATCTATTCGCGCTCCATAGTTCATAGAGCGAAGTGTTGAAGAAGATGCCGAAATGTTGATTCGTCGTCGTTCTCAAGTTGTTGGCCTGTGTGCTTCGACTACTTGAAAAATGTTGTGTAAGGACCTTGGCTTGCGTTCTTATAAGCCACAGCTCATGCAAGAATTTCAGCAAATGACCATCGTACGCGTCGTATTTTCACTGATGGGACTCATTTAGATTTGTTATTCAGATTTATTGGAAAAATTAGTCAAAAATTGGACTCATCGAAAGAACTAAGTAACTCGTAGCCGCGGCAAACATATGCCAAATATAATATTCAAAAAATAAATGCCATGAAATTGTGCATCAAATTATAATTAAAAAAAATTCACACCAAGAATATTTCTATTTTGTATTATCACTCTTAAAAAATACCCCTTATTTATGCTTGTAGTGTTTTTTTTATTTAGCTATTTACTAATGCATATTTGCTGTTTTAAATTCACTTGGTTCTCTTAGAGTGGCACAGTTTTGCTTTTTTCCGGCTCTCCACTATTACCCTCTTCCGCACATACTTACTTATATATGTATTTGCATGCTGAATACATATGTGTGTGCATCCTCTTTTATGCCCACTTATATAAATATTTATTCAGTTCACGTGACCCGCGTTGTGCTAAGCGCTCGAGCATCAGTATTTGCATAACCAAATGTGTTGCAAAGTTAACTGGAACGAGCAAGTTGACGAGAGTAATACCAACAAAAGTTAAAATAAGAGTTAGAACATATTTTCTACTACAACAAAAACTATAAAATAATAAAACCATCTGCATAAATTTACTAAAATGGCAAAACAAAAAAAAAAAAAAAATCTGTGTCAACAAAACAGAGTTTAAGGATGAAGAAAAACTAAACACACATTTGGTTTAATGATCATTTCCATGCATGAAAAGGGTTTCAAACTATATGGAAAAAGTTTGCATAGGAAATTAACTGCTATAAAATTATTTAATTATTTCATGGGTGATTTTTAATTGATAAATTCGAAAGTGATGCTCTTTTCTTTAAATCACCATTTTATATATTTTTGTAAGCATGTTTTTCGATAGTTTTCATTAATTGTGATATACACTTACGAACAAAATAACAGAAACGCGGCAGGATGGACGACATAAACACAAAATAGATCACAGTTTCTTATCGCAATTTAACATAAATAAAATTTACGGAGCCTGCCAAAAATGGGCGAAGTAATGTGAAATATACTACATCTACGCATTTTCGCCATTTTCCAATTTTTAGATTTAAGGACAAATACCTACACATAAAACATCACAGTCAACCCGATGCTTACAAATATTTGAAAAAAAATGCAATGTAAATGCCCAACACCGTCAGGAAAAAAAAATTATCAAAAAGCAATTAGAATTTTAAGCCAACTCAAATTTTTGTTTTATCATAAAAACATAAATAGATTAAATAATTGGCGTGCACACTTTTGTTAGGTGTTCGGCCGATTTTCGCCTCCTATTTGTCACGTGCGCCTTGATGTTGTTCCACAAATGGAGGAACTTACAGTTTTAAGACGACTCCGAACCCCAGATATTTTTTATGAAACACTTTTTCATGGCACAAGTACCAAACAAGTGGCAAACCTCTGAGTTGCCATTGCCTGCTGAGGGACTGTGGCTATTAAAAAAAAACTTTTTCTTCATTTTGCTGTTCCATACACGGATATATGAATCTATGTACTCCAAATGTTAATCACCATTCTGCTACGGCGGCCTCTGCTCTATATTTTACTAAAATCTACTGGTATGTAAAACTGCGTACCTAAATATTGTTTTTTAATTCTGATTGAAAATTTTGTAATGAAATATATTCCATATTTTTCTAAACCCTGAGCAAAGTTAAAAATTTTGATTTATATGATATACATATGTTGTAGAATGAGCTGTACATATTTTTATAAAGAATTAATCAAAATTAACAAAACAAAAGAAAAGTAGTCAAAACTGGCCGAAATAACGGGATTCTATTACTTTGTCCGTACGTCTCTTAAACGAAACATGCCAATTTACACTGAATTTAATCTGTGGCATTCAATTATTATTTCTCATGTAAAATTTGTTCCTAAACTTGAATAAGAAGTCAGATATTAAAAAAACAAAATAACGGTTTTCAAAATGAAGCACAACTTAAATTTTTCGAGTTTTGCAAAAAGTGAGTTTGTAAAATTCCTATTACATCCAAATCTAATTTATCGATTTTCATTATTTTTTATGAATCTAAAGATAACTAAATTTTCTACACTATTGGCAAGCAGAAGCTTAGGCGCTATTAACGAACTTGTCGCTAATTTGACAGCAATTTTTACCACATTTTCGAAAAAATTTGCTAGTAAATTACGTACCAAAAAAAACTAGATTACTTCCAATTTCTCTCTCGAACGCCAAAGTATGGAGTTTATGGAAGATAGATTTTTTGATAAAAGTTGAGTTGAGAGTGCAGAAGTTATGGCCACTCAAACAAAAACGCAAATAATCTGTTTATAATCATTTTTAAGTCTTTATTAAGAATTTGTTTGGTTTTAATTTTTGTCAGCCCAAACTTAGATTTTTTATATTACCCACTGCCTATAATTTATTTCATAGAAGGAAAATCCAACCATTTTTTTACGTTTTTATACAACAGAAAGAGGAACGAAGTAGAGAAGTAGCAAATATTTCCTCAGTAGCTGGTTGCATCGTCTTTGGTTTGATATAATACCGATATCAAGGAGCGATTATTAGTATTCAATAATTTTTTAATCCTTTGGAACCTTAAAGTCCTTTAAAAAATTAAACTGATGAGAAAATAAAAATCAAAAGTATGTATCCTTAGTATATGAAATTTGTAGTTTCACGTGTATATACATTTTTTTCTGGATAACCAGCACGATGTCATATATTCTAGTTTAATATAAAAGCATTTTTTTGTAGTTGTTTTTAAAACTTAATAAATTACAAAAAAAAAGATTATCATTTTTGAAAATAGTAGTAAATAGATAGTTTCTAATTTTACAATTTAAAACATTTTACCTTCTGCATTCTTTACACTTGGGATGAGAACTAGAATTATTTACCTATGCTGCAAGCACAAGATGATGAAAATTTGTTGAAAAATATAAATACACAGCACTCAATAGTCGATTTCCAACTTTCAAACAA
Source organism: Anastrepha fraterculus (assembly GCA_037575425.1). NCBI lineage: Eukaryota > Metazoa > Arthropoda > Insecta > Diptera > Tephritidae > Anastrepha > Anastrepha fraterculus. Next base: position 82,314 of record JAYXIM010027616.1, read on the forward strand.
ATTCCTTTATGGACATGCAAAAAAATGTGTGGTGTCGGATGTCATATGGTATATTGTATTTGTTTAAAAATTAGGATTATTTTATTCAACTGAAAATTTGCTAATACACTGAAGTGATTCAGAATTCAGTGCACGTGACCTCGCATCATGGAATTTGAAAATTATAATGGCAAATATCTATATGCAGTTTGTTGCTGTATTGCAGTGGGAATTAGCCAGTGGCGTAATGCGAATTTGTTTTTAGTTAATTGTACTATAAGCTGCCCACAAAAAAAGAACAAAATATGTTTATTGCTTTGCTTTCGGGAAGTAAGTCTGTCAAGGCATTCAGCTCAATCACGTTTTTTATCCACAAGTAAAATATATTCAGAAATTTTGGCTCTAAGTATTACTGTTTATGTATTTCTTATGTTGTCAGGAAAAATAATTCTTACTGTCAAATACTGCTGGCAACCCTTCGACACATAGCACGGACTGAGAGTCGACACAGGCGGAACTACTCAGTTGGCAAACAGGAGTTCAGGCGAACGGACACATACATTTAAGTGTATCTTTTGGCATTACAATAATTATGTGACAAGGTCCATAACATAGGGACAGATCAAAATTAGGAATGCTATTTAAATACTTTAAAGTTCTCATTAAGACACCATAGCAGGCGCAGTTTGATTTTGCAAACCCAAGGTAAAAGAAAGTTACTCGTGTTAGATTTCACTCAACGGCATTTAATTGCAAGAGGTAAAGGCAATCAGTTGATTCATTTACCATATTGGACACGTAGGTCGAAGCGAGAAATGAGAATCAGTTAAGCAGGGGTTTAATATTCAGAAGCGGGTAGCGCGATTCATATAGGGGAGTCGGTGAAGGGTACGGTCGAAATAAACCATGAGTGCATTTAGGTTAAATGAAGTGGGACGTTGGAAAGAAAAAATGTATGACCATGCCAGTCTATTACTGCGACGAACCCAGTAGACCTCAGTAGAAACTTCGCCACTCTCTTTCCAACTCAGATGAAATGGATTAAGGGATTCTCACTTAACAACATCGACACTACAGTCTATGCAGATGGCTCCAAAATGGAATGTAGTGCTGGAGGTGGTATATATTCTCATTGACTTATAATTGAAAAATTTTTTACATCTTCCTAATACCAGCAGTGTCTTCCAGGCGGAAGTACTGGCAATTGGGGAAGCTTGTAGGCTACTAATCGCCAAGCTGCAGGCACTGTATTCGGCTTAAACAACCTTTAAAGTGGTGGAACAAAGTAGGAATAGCCTCGCCATCTTGAGTGAAAACCATAAAGTTACTTTAATCTAGATCCCGGGACATCGGAGTGTTGAAGGTAATGAAAAAGCTGATGAACTGGCAAGAAGGGGATCTGTCATGAATAACGCTCTTGCAGAATCGATATTCACAGCATTAGGTGCAGTCAAGAATATAATTTCCCTAAAATACCTACGAGTCGCGGATTGTAGGTGGAAAGATCAGACGAAATGCAAACCTAGCAAAACGTTATGGCCCACCTATAACCTTAAGCAATCGTCAACACTGATAAATATGAAGCGACAGGATGCTGGGAGACTAACAGCAGCCATAAAGTGAGCCAACACATACCGTCACAGTTGTAAACAACCGGAGAAAAAGGAAACAATCTTCCACTTCCTCTGTGAATGCCCTGCCCTTTGGAAGGACAGAATGTTAACCCTGGACAAACCGCAGTTCGAGATTCTTGAACAGCTGTCTGGCTTAAACGCCAACAACCTAATAAGTTCTTAAACCGCGCAGAATGGATATAGTCATGCTGTGAATAACCGTCAAACAAGATGGGAACGAGGATGTGGGAACAAAATGGTGCGGAAGCTCTAGTTGGATTCTGGACGAATCGAAATTGGTCGAAAGGAATGAGATCCAGTCGACCCTAGATTTTACTATGTAGAGAAACACAAAGCATCTTGAGAGTGTAAGGATCTGAGAACGAAATTCTATTACAACGTGTAAAGTCTAGCATTGTATAAGATTTTGATACAATATAAAAGTAGTTAATGTGGGTGAATAAACTCAATTAGGCTGTTCAATTAGACGATCTTTAACGATTATTTCGTTACTTAAGTAATTTTGAAGTAGTCTTGTAATGTGAGATTTTTTTAATTATCAATAAACTTGCCATATGATAAGGACTTATTAAAAACTTGTCTAATTTTATTTACAGCCATAAGCCTATTTCTCATAAATTATTAATGAAATAAGCAAATTTCAGATCAGTATTTCGAAATTTTGGCGTCTCGTCATTAAATGTTAAATACT